>CM066988.1:90610101-90871795 GCA_033977485.1 Hydrangea macrophylla | reverse complement strand
GTTACCACTGTTGAATGACCAAATCTCTTTTAGTACCTTCAACTAACTCAGAATGGCTCCTGTTTGTTTGTTGCACATTCACATGCATTGGATGTTCATCAAGTGATTGCCTTGAAAACGATCTCCCGTCAAGGAGCAAAACATGATAAATGGTACATTTGGTGTACCTTAAACCTGCTCAATTTTTAAGGACCAATATGGTGGAGTTCTACGTTTTCAGTTTTTCAAATTCGAAAACAGAAACCAATTTTTGTTTTCTTTCTGCGAAAACAGAAAACGTATTTGATTCAAAAAACTTTTGACTTCAAAACAGTGAAAACAAAAATATAATGTGATATTTTGTTTATAGCTAAAATAATGTGTAGTTATTCACATGTCATCTTTTTGTTCTTTCGATTTTATAGGAGTACTTTGGAGAAAATTTTAAGTTTTATATATTTTGTACATGGAAAAAAAAAAATGTAATTGGGTTCTCAAAGAACTAAAAAGTCTTCCCCTGGTAATACACAACCTATAGCAATTTAAGGAAATTATATTATATATTTGAATACCGTTATACAGAATACTTCTAGCAAGAACGTCATTACTTTATTAAGTTAAGGACTTCTATCCCTGCCGTAAGATCAAGTTTTCATTAAAGGTACTGTGGTCATTTCATTTATTAAAGTGATGATCTAACGACTGAAAACAGAGGTCCTTAACTTAGTAAAATAAGGACGTCCTTATTAAAAAGGATGTTAATTGCCTACATGATCAATACCAGTGCGACAACTTTTTTCACTTAAGCAGCCATTTTTTTAAGACCACTTTTTTCAGTTTACAGTGTTTTATAAGTATAATCTTTATTAAAAAAAAGGTCAAAAACAATAGACAAAACATTTTTGTTTTTCCCAGTTTTTGCGTTTAAATATATAGAGTAACACTGAAATCTGAAAATTAGGGGTGTTAGCGGTCGGTTTCGGTCGGTTTTTTTCGGTTTTTTGTGGTTTTCAAAACCGACCAATAGGTTCGGTTTTGGTCGGTTTTTCGGTTTATGGTCGGTTCGTTTTCGGTCGGTTTTAGCTTGTACATACATTGTATAGAACCGACCAATCGGTTTTTTTGGACAATCGGTTTCGGTCGGGTTTTCGGTTTTTTTCGGGTTTTTGTTATCACCCCTACTGAAAATCACAACATTATAAAAAAGGCCTTTTACGCAATTTCATTCACCGCAGCCAAATATCAACTAGAACCAAGCCTCCTCGCTTTGCGATCCCCAACCATAACCACTTTCATATAACCAATTACCACAATCAACTCAAATTGCCCCTAACCTGGTTGCCATCCCTTTCCAACAACTTAGAAACACAGTCTTAAATAATCAAGACAATCACACCTGGCCAGAAATTTCCCCCCCAAAAAAAAAAAAAAAACTAGCATACTTGTAACAAGATCATTTCAAGGTAAAGAAAGGGAATAAACCCCTTGAAAACTTATAGATCCTCGAGCAGAATTATGCGTTCAAGCAAGTATTGTTGTTACAGTGCCCGTTCAAATGCATGGAAACTACGACCAAATGCACCGCGCTCCAACAAAAACTAATTATCATCCATCTACAATAAAAAAACAACACACGATGTACTCATGGAGGGCATTGAAAATGAACATTAAGCTTGTCTATTAAGTTTTGTAGAACACTATCAAGTGTTAAAAGAGATGGACAATTATCAAGACAAGACTGTCATATTGAATAGAGTCAGCTTTTACACAGTGTTTGAAGATCCAAAGCATAAACTTCTATTGCATAAGTAAGAAAAACTGAGGCAAGATGGCAATTCGCAACCCGAAATCAGCCAATGAGTGTAATCACAGACCTATACAGATGAAACCTTAAGTTAAAAAGTTAAAAAAGTAAAGGTAAAGAAAACAAATCCAAAACTATGTAGTGCAAAGAACACCCAAGTTGGAAACATCAAAATTCACTATTTAAATAAACCTTCATTCAGAACTGAACAGAAGTGATATGTATCCTGTTTTTTAAGTACTGTCTTGAGCAGATCAGCCTAGAACATTGCTTTCTTTCTCTCACTATGTGTAGACTATACCAACTTACCACTCACTTTTGAATTAAAATTTTACTGTATTTTATTTTAATTGTAGGGAAAGGGGAAGAAGGTGCGCATCTTACCTACTTAATATTTGCTTCTAAGCTTTTCCCGAAAGCCTGTGCATCTATATCCTCAATTAGACACCAAACTGGTCATTAAGAAGAGAAACAACCACCTTGGTATACATTGGTCTCGGTTACTTTCACGGGCCATTTATTTTGTACTCTTTAGTTGTTTTTAATTTCTTTGCATGCTACTTATTATTATTATTTTTTTCTATCACTAAATATAACTTTTAATGGATACAGTGCGTTAGGCAAACACATTAGACAGACCTAATTAACAAGTGCTCTATGCAGGCTACACTAATTTACACGGAAGGCACTACTCGTTGCAATATCCAAACAACCAACCAATTACATCAACAGCAGATAATACTTTTCCTCAATCCACAAAGATCGTAATAATCACAATTAAGCCCCAAAATAAAAAAATAAAAATAAAAAAATAAAAAAAAAAAGCTAATTGAACAAGCAAAATGTTTGTCGCCCATCTTAAATGTGTTTTTGCACAGAACAAGTAAGAAATTTTATCTCGTCGTGTTAGACAGACAAAAAATCAGGTGAAGCAGGGCGCCAACACAACTAAATGTTCACATGAGCCTATTTCCCTTCTTTAAAACTCAACGACACAATGAAGATGTAGGGTTTTCCAATGCAACGGTGGGGCAATTTTACTTTTCAATAGGAAAATTGGAAATTAAAGTCGTGCAGTGTTACTGTCAATAACAGTAAACAAGATGTGGCCAGATAAAGGATATAACAAGACTTTGTAACAAGGCACATAAACTGATATTTTGCATTTAATCTCCCATAAGCCATAGCTTACAGAAAGTTCCAGAAAACATTGTAAAATTTTGAACATCAAACCAAATTAGTCGAAACCACATTGGCATTTTGTTGTTTATCAAAGTATGAAGCTAAAATACAAAATGAAAAAAGGTAAACGGTGGAAAAATATTGCTTTTCTGAAACTCATTTAATACTTCACTTATCAGGAAATCTCTAAGAGTAAGAGCGCATGTACATAAACCTTTGCCTGAACCCTCTGACATTCATCATACATCGTCATTGCAATCTGGTTGAATACAACGTATCAGTATGCTACTTATAGTATATGTTAACATGAAAACAGTGTAAAGGAAAAAAGGAATACTGGGTTTTTATTAGTTTTAATCCTTCACACCATCCATATCAGCTAACTAGCCTAACTTCCAGTTTTTTTCAATGGTCATTATTTATCTAAGACACTTATAGAATTCATATATACATGCAAGCGATATCATTGTTACTTCAGAAGAAACATTCAATCAAATGCATAACAGCATCTATTTCTGCATTATATCGATATCTCTAATGCATAATAGTGGCTATTGTAGCAATATATCTGCATACAACACATATAAAAAACATTTCATGTAATCACATGCCTTTCCCATTCCTAAACACAAGTTTTGGCATTATACATAATACACATGGTGTAATAGTTTAAGTGACTTTTTTTCAGGTTTAAAGTGCTTCATAGTTGACGTACTCAGCAAAATTGTGACATTATTAATTCCAAGCAATTGATAAACCGTTCAAATAATGGATGCTAATGATTTTGATTGCCAGGCGCAAATAAAAGAGATTTAGGATTTAAATTATAGCATCTAAAGGACTTGAGGTTTATAATTATATCCATCACAACAAATTAAAAATAGTGAGTACACGAGTTCTAAATTTGCGAATCAATGAGAAAACAGGAATAAATAAATCTACTCTCTCTCTCACAAAACTTTACTCTACGACTACTAGAAGCAAGATTAACTCGCACAAACCTAAAGAGTTAAAACATTCTTCTTCGTAGAATAGATTTATCTGAATTGATTATAAAAGTACATCGCCCATACTACTTTAACTAGTACCTTTCACCACAGTTACCGCTACAATTACTTTACAAACACCAATTTTTTTTACTTAAAAATAAATAAATAAATAAATAATTCACAATGCTAATTCAAGTTCTTCGTGAACAGAACTGGGACACGGGCACGGGCACGGGCACCAATTAGTGTGCGTGTATCTAATCTATCCTTCAAAAACCCAAATCAAGGACTCAATAGTTCATATATGATTACCCAAAAATTCCTAACTTTCAAAATTGAAAGAATATCTTATCAGATCAATCTCCAATACAGAATCAAGCCTAGCCCAAACACATCTACGTGTATATGTGTGTGTGTGTGTGTGTATAACTACATAAACAACAAACACGCGGAGAAAAATTGAAGAGTAATACCTTCAAGGGTCCAACCATAGCTCCGAGGCGCGACGGAGAGCATTGAAGTGAGCAATGCAGAAGCAGTAGCGGTGTGAAACGGAAGCATCGATTCAACGCGGACGCAGCTCATTTCCACCGGAGATCTGTTTAATCGGAGTAAGGTAATTGAGTACTAGTCTGCTATTAATTGCAGATATATATATATATATATATAATTTATATTATATAGGAATAGGCACTATATCTGTATGACAGTTTGTAGTTGATTTGATAACCTGAAAATGCGAGACGATGATGCTTTTTGTGCTGGGATGCGAAAAGGGGATTTGGGCTTGGATCCGGTGGCGAGTCTAGCCGCCGCGTTACGGCCGGCAGTGGAGCGGAGGACGGACCTGGCGGCAGCGGCAGCGAAGGCTGTCATGGTTCTGATGTGGGAGGGGCGATTGAGAAGAGATTTTCTATTTCCTTCCTTTTGGAGGGTTTTAGAGGGTGTTTTGGCATTAACTTCTGATTGGTTTTTTTTTTTGGTAATTGGGGTGTTCGGTCAGCTTGCGCGCACCTCGACTAATCTTCAAGGTGCTGCAGTCATCGGGTGAATTCTCTAGTGGCCAGACTTCCCATGACTCGAACATTAAGGGTGCGTTTGATAAAACTGAAAATTAAGTACTGAAAATTTTAAGCAAAACTAAAAATAATGTTTCAAAAACTAAAAGAAACTGCATTCAGTAATTATTTTCAATAGAAAGTTTTCACTTAATATTTTCAGTGGATTTTTTTACAGCTTTTTCAATTAAGTGCTACATTATCAAACGCACTGAAAAAATTAAGTGCTGAAAATTTTTATTTTCACCACTTAATTAAGTTATCAAACTGTCACACCCCACAGTAGCAAAAATAGAGAAAATAAATTCCTTTTTGGACCCGTAAGCCATGCAGTTGAAAGTCACCACATTATCCATAACCAAAGTCAAACCATCAGAGTAATGGATTAAAACACACATTGGAAAGTTCTAAGGTTGATATATAAAGGCCAAGTGTAATACTAAACTATTACAAAGCCACGAGTGTTTACAAAAACGTAAATAAAGCATTACGGCAACATACGCCGATACAAACATAACTAAAACTGGAGTCTCTAAAACATAGACATAGACATAACTTAACTACGACGAAGCTTTAGGTCTTCAACTTGTGTAAACTCACCACCAACGTAGTCTCCATCATCGTAGGCTCCATCCTCAAAGTCCATGTCCATGTATGCATCTCCTGCATACTCATAACCCTGGCCAGCTGGACGTCAAATATCCAGCGGCATAAACGATGTCAGCTACGAAAGCCGAGTGAAAGCAAATACTAACAGAGTATCTACAGATAAGTTGCATATAAAGCAACAACATCACTAAAATGATTATCTCATCGTTCACATGCATGTATGCACTAACTCAATATAACAACGGACGTCATCCCAATCAAATCTCACACATAATATAGACTCTTGGGTCTACAGTAATCAGACACGAAGTCCCATACCTTCAGTCTGTGACACCCGACACGAAGTCCCACGTTCTATCACATAAATTATACACGTAGTCCTATACCATACTGATCTTGTCAAAATCAAGATATAAAAGTATGCTTAACTTATGCTTTACTTTTAAAAGATTTGTAGTGTGGAAGTAAAGGTCGAACCCACAGAAATTGAATACTACGCTTTTTAATTTTTAAAACCTAAGTTTAATTAATTAAGAAAAATGAATTTTGGATTTAATTTGAATTAAACTAATAACAATAAAAGTAAATCTAAATTATGAAAGCAATTAAATATTTGTTTTTATAATAAGTTTAAGGAACCTAGGATTGCAAATCCACCACTAGCTTCATGATAAGGGTATT
The DNA here is from genome assembly GCA_033977485.1 of Hydrangea macrophylla. NCBI lineage: Eukaryota > Viridiplantae > Streptophyta > Magnoliopsida > Cornales > Hydrangeaceae > Hydrangea > Hydrangea macrophylla. Next base: position 90,865,493 of record CM066988.1, on the reverse strand, counting down.
TACGAATTACTTTAGCTTATTACGTTGGATGATAATGGGGAATTGTAGCTACAAGCCCAATTCTTCCGTCAAGAAAATAACCATGGTTCAAGCACCAACATAATCCATCTTCGGTTAGCACGAATTATCCCACACTAAACTAAGGTTGTGGTATAATCCGTCTAATCTAGGCATGGACTATTAGGATACTTGATAGCACAATTCAATTTAAACATCATTACATGTAAATAATCTAAACAAGCACAGCAAGCATAGATCATTGAGCACACTACCATCAAAATAGATCTAAGACAAGAGTAAACTTTGAAAGTAAAGATTTAATCAATAAAAGCACGATTTATTTATAAAAATTCTCGAAACATATAACTGTCATCCATACATAATAAAACTAAAATAAAAACATAAAATACACCCTATTACTTGGCTAGGGTTTCATTGATACCCTGGATCTTGAGTTTAGTTGTCCATAGAATTGATGAACAGCAAGAGGTTGATGGAGGAGGCCATGGGAATCCTTGGTCTTCTTCTTCTTCTTCTTCTTCTCCTTACTTTTTTCTCTTCAATGGCTGAAGTTTTTTTTGTATATAGATGTATCTAATGTTGTGTAATGATGTGTAACCACAAAATTGATTTAGACTAGGATTTATATAGAGTTTGGAAGGATTTAGGAAGATTTCCTAAGTCAAATCGTACTAAAACTACTATATTTACGTTTCTGGACGTCATATGCACAAACCACCTTCGCTGGGCACTTTAATTTAACAAAATACGCATTTTTGGTTTTTTCACAGTTCGCTCGCGCGAGGTCCTTTTCGCTGCACTGCGCGACTTTCGTAGAATTGCAATAACCTTTTGCTCGGAACTCGGATTGACTCGCCGTTTACGGCCACGCGTCCGTAACTCAAAGATCTACATTTTATATCTCTAGAAAAATTTCTAAAATCTGAAGTATTCTTTGTCAAAAATGCAATTTACCAAGGTTGATACTGCATTCAGCTTTCACCGGAATCACCGTTTGAGCCCAGAATGACTTTCAAAGCCACTAAACATTGGATTTTTGTGCATTTTCAAGTTAAAGCTCCAAATCCTACAAAATTTAGAATAACTATTAAAAAATAACTAATAACTACATAAAATGGGCTAACAAAGGGTATTTGTAAGACTATAAACGGCAACTATTCGTCGCCGATCACACCCCCAAACCTACTCTTTGCTAGTCCTCGAGCAAAAAGAACAGAAAAATAAAACTACTACTACAAATATTACTCCATTTTCGCATGGATCACGATTGCATTTAGCATATGCAACAAGCCTTTTTAAACCCCTAGGTGTCCCCAGTCGGACGAGTGAAGTCTCGTGAATGTTCTCATCAACAAGTCACCCACAACCATCTTTATTAACTTATAAATTTAAAAAGTTTTATTCAAACGAGAAACAAAATAATCAATACTCCTTATCATAGAATGACGAATTGAAATAGAATAACTAACATAAAGAAACATAATGAAACATCCACCTAAGTCATGAAAAATAATCATAAGCACATGCATCGTATAAATCCATAGAGTTTCTCATAAAATTGCACGTGTGTGATATGGTAGTCAAACAAACACACATATGTCATGAACTTGGAATATAACTCGGATAACCATCAAACTATGCTTCGACTACGAATCTCACAATAAATTACACTCTCAAATGAAACACTCAGAAACAGGTGTAATTTATCGAGTATATGTGAGTAAAGGAATTATGTTTTCAAAACGAGAAACGCTCACATATGACTCGAAAAAGACGCATGACACCAAAGAATAGTAGTCTCATGGATAAGACACCAACAATCAAGAAAAATTAATCATTACCATGTTTTATTCCCCCTCTCATCGTTTTCATATCCAAACCATGTTTCCTAGGATCAAATAAGACTTTTCAAAGGTTGTAATGTGGCTCAGGCAGTGAAAAAGGATAGAAATGATTCATTAGGTAGGAAATCTCAGAATGGCATTGTAAGGCATGTTCGATTTCTTTCATTCGTCTTTTCTACCAACTTCATCTTTTCATTCTCTTCTTTTCGCATATTTTTCAATTTCTTTCCTCTTCTTATTTTTTCTTTTCTTTTTTTTTTTAACCTCATTATTTTTTTTCTTCATTGCTCTTTTTTTTTCTTTATTCTTTTCCTCCTCGTTGCTTTTGAAACGAATATTCAATAAATAACAAGGCAACCACCCCAAACATCATCTTATTTTCTTCTTCTTCTCAATCACACATCGCCTTAACACCACTAAAAGTTGATCAATCTTTCAGGGATGAACTCCAAGTTGGCCAAATTTGAGCAAAAAACAGGATAATGGTAATTAAAGAAAAATGGTATTTTAATGGCTCAAAGGGAGAAATAAGAAAATTTATCATTTATTGGTCAGTAGCAAACAAAGAAGGCCTAAAATTATGTCCTATGGTTATATGATTCTTCAACGTTTACGACGAAAGATTATTTAGCATGGCAACAAATATTTTAACTTGACTATCAACCAAAACAAGAATAATGAGACTAAACAACGAGTTAATGCGCTATTTCAATGAAATTCGACAAACACAATGTATTTATAACCCTCTAAAAAGAAAAGATAGGCTCAAAAGCTTACTGGGTTTAGTCTCCACCTTGTGTAATCTAGAAATTCGAATCATATTATAGTTCACATCAGACATGTATTCAAGCAACTACGTGCAGTGCATAGGTTTATGTGCAAATCTATGATATAAAACTATGATTCAAACGATACATGACCTAAAACGTTTCAACATGACATCAACAAATGTTTAACCACATTTTTTCTTTTGTTTACCATTCTATAACAATCTAAGTTACATAACAAGATGTATCGACTAGAGATTGCAAAACCGTAGGTAACATCGTTATTTAAGCACAAGTATCAAAAAAAATTTCAAAATTTTGGTGTATATAATAATGTGTATATGAATGCATACCCCCAAACCTAAACCTTTCATTGCCCCCAATGAAACAATAAAACGTAAGAAAGGAAAGTACGTAGAGAAGGAACGATAGTACCTCAATTTCGACAACCACAAATCAGGTGAACATATAAATATGGTGATAAAGTTCAAATGCACCAAATGGAGCTAAAAGCACCTGTCAATACTTGATAAAAGAAATTAAACAACAAAAGAACAATGATAAAGAAAAGAAAGGAATATAATTTTTTTTATTCAATAGAAACTAAACTATAAGTAAAAGAACGTCATGAAAAGAAAACAAAAAGAAACAAAACCATCTAAACAAAGACAAACTTATATGAAAAGAACAAACAGCAAAGAAAAATAACTAACCAGGTGCGGGAAACAGAAGGTAAAAGAACAACAAGAAAAAGTGGGAAATCCCCACCTCGCGCTAGCGGACCGCGCGAGCGAGCGTCACTCGTGTGAATCCCTCCGCGAGGTAAACCTGAGGCATGTTATTAATGTATTTAAAAAAATTTCTAAGTGCCAGAATTGAGCGAGCGGGCCGCGCGAACGAACCCCTCACGCGCGCGATTCTAGGCGCGAGATGTAACAGAGAGCACATAATAAAACGTTGAAAATTTTTTGTCTAAGGGGGAATCTCGCGCGAGCGACCTATCACACGAGCGGGTCGCGCGCGCGACTTTGGTTTTTTCCTCTTTTTCTTTATTTTAATGTATATTAGTTCAAAATAAATTTATTCCGACCCCCAAACCTGTCTAGAATGACCCAAAAAGGACTCAAAACTGACCCAAAATTAAGAAAAACGAATGAAACAAAGCTTGGGTTGCCTCCCAAGTAGCGCTATCTTTTACGTCTTTAGCTAGACCATTCTAGCTCAAGATTCAAGGAGGCCGTAAATTGGACTGTGTACCCCTAAGGATATCAGGAAGAGCTCGGTGGTAAGCAGAAATAATGTCGCTTTAGATTAATTCATTTGACGGATCATCCTTATTATGTTCAAATCTATTTCTTACCTTCCGAGTGAATTCATCATTAGGGTCCAGATTATTTAAATTCATCCGCTCAATATGAATTATATTATTTTCCTCACCCATATTCAGTTCTTTGTTAGGCTCAATATTCCGTCTTACCTCACATTCCGCCTCACATAGGTAATCGCCGTCTTTAGGAGGTTGATTAATAGCGTTAAAAACGTTTAGTTTTAAGTTCATGTTCCCAAATGACACCTTCATTACCCCCGTCCGACAGTTAACACAAGCGTTAGCGGTTGCTAAGAATGGACGACCTAAGATGACAGGAGTGTGTTTTCTAGCATCTAGCACGGGTTCAGTGTCAAGGACCATGAAGTCGACAAGATAATAACATTTATCAACTTTTACTAAAACGTCCTCGACGATTCCTCTAGGTATTTTAATAGAATGATCCGCTAATTGTATAGTAGCGGCCATAGGTTTAAGTTTACCTAGTCCTAGTTGTTTGTAGACGTGGTAAGGTAAGAGGTTAACACTAGCTCCTAAGTCAAGGAGAGCCCGATGAATAATAGTGTCACCTATGACACATAAAATTGTAGGCGTACCTGGATCTTTATACTTTGGAGGAGCGTGTTGGAAAATTGAGCTCACTTTTTCCGTGAAAAGACCTTTTTACGTGAAAAAGACCTTTTTAGGAGTATGACTGCGCAACTTGCGCTTTTGAGTACAAAGGTCTTTTAAACATTTAGCGTAAGCGGGAATTTGTTTAATAGCATCAAGGAATGAAATATTAATTTTTACTTGTTTAAATACCTCGAGTATATCTTCTGTTTTTGAATTTTTCTTTGATAAATTAGACGGTTCCTCAACGTTTGGTGGAAAAGGTAGTTTTGGAATATACTTCGTTGGGACCGGTTCATTCTCTTTCCTAACTCTATCCACATCCTTTTCTTTATTCGAGTTAATGTGTACCTCATTTTCTCTCGCATTCGGAATTTCAACAATTTCTTCTCCACGAATAGTCGTCCTAGCCGACACGGCATTAACTTGCTCACTCGTACCCCCACCCTCATACTGTCCCTTAGGGTTTTGTATAGTTTGACTAGGCAGCTTACCCTCGTTTCTACGGCTCATTGTATTAGCTATTTGTCCCATTTAGGACTCAAGTTTCGCAATGGATTGTGTGTGAGAGTGCACTATTTGTGCTTGTGCTTGTACTTGTGTTTCGATATTCTTAAGGGATGCCAACACCTTATCCTCAAAAGCGTTAACCCATGGAGGGTTAGGATTAGGAGGAGGGTGTTGGTATTGGTTTTGTTGAAATTGGGGTCGATAAGTATTAGAAAAATTATTCGGCATAGGATTATAGTTATTTCGTGGGAATTGTTGAATCGAGTTTATGTGTTGCTACACAAATTCTGGAAATTGAGATGCTGATGGGCAAGAAAGTATAGAATGTGAAGGATCGGAACATAATGCACAACTTTCATAAGAGGGTGAACCTGACATTTGATTCATTGTCAAAAGTCGGTCAAGTTTTTTAGATAGTTCCTGAATTTCAATTGAATGACTTGACTCAAACTTTACCTCACGTTTAGGTTGCGAAAGATATCCCTCAGAACGTACCGACACAGCTTGATGCATCGAGTTCTCGCTTAATGTTTCAAAAAATTTCCAGGCCTCGTCAGCGCTTTTGTGTAGGAATGTACCCGCACAAACGGCATCGATGGTATTACGAACAGAGGGAATAAGTCCCTCGTTAAACTAATTGTCACTTAGGAACCTGAAGATGTGGACAGGAACGTAATAATTCTTTAAATTTCTCCCATGTGTCATAAAGTGTTTTTCCATCTTGCATCACAAAATTAGTTATAGATTTCCTTATCTGATTTGTTCTTGTGATTGGGAAAAACTTTTGTAAAAATGTCGTATGTAAGGCTTCCCATGTTTTTATAGTGTTTGGCTCAAGTGATTGAAGCCAATACTTCGCTTTATCCCTTAAAGAGAATGGGAAGAGACGCAGTTTTAATTCATCATCAGTGAAATTTTGGATTTTTAACGTAGAGCAAATATCTTGAAAATCTCCTAGTGTTGATATGGATCTTCATTTAAACGGCCATGGAAAGAAGGGAGGAGCGAGATAGTAGACGACTTTATCTCAAAGTGAGATGTCGTCGCCTCTGGTAATTCGATATCTGCTTAAGGCGTGTAAGTTGTAGGAATAAAATAATCTTTAAGTGGAGGAGGTGGCGGTATATTAGGGTTATTTCCATTGTTTCCGTTGTTTCCAATGTCGGCCATTGGAATAGGTTCTATGTTCAAAGTTTGAGTTTTTCTTAAACATTTACGGGTGCTTTAAATTTCAGCCAGAAACAATGACGATGGTTTTGGAGTCGACTCGTTGTCTATTTTCAACTGAGCTCTCGGAGCTTGGGTTGAAGACTTACTAATTCTAAGGGAACGTTCAAGTTCAAGACCGAAAGATTTTAATCTAGTTTGCTAGAACGTATACCAAACATAAACTAAAAAGAAAATTAACTAAAATAAAGAGTGACTCAGCAAATACAAAAATAATCACGCAAATCAGACAACAGGCAAGCACACAGTACTACTATGATGCATGTAATTATCCTTATGCAGTGATTCGCGTCAAAGCCCAGCGCCCCGGGTTTCCTAGCTAATGCAGTGCTCACTCCACAACTAACCTAATGCAAGTAATTGCGTCTCAGCGCCCTGAGTTACAGTGGTTTGAAGCGAATTTCAAAGGAAGCAATTTACTTGAATTATTTTTATTTAATTTTTTTTTCGTGTAAGCTCCTTTGACGTGCACATCTGTTCCACTCGAAACGCTAGAATTTTGAGTACCTAAGAAATTATAAAAATAAAAAGAAAAGTTAGTGACTCAAAATAAAACGGTAAAATAAGAAAAAGAAAATCTAATCTAATATTTATAAAGTAACTAAACTAAGATTCTAAAACTAATTGGCTAGTAATGCAATTCCCGGCAACGGCGCCAAAAATTGATCTTGTCAAAATCAAGATATAAAAGTATGCTTAACTTATGCTTTACTTTTAAAAGATTTGTAGTGTGGAAGTAAAGGTCGAACCCACATAAATTGAATACTACGCTTTTTAATTTTTAAAACCTAAATTTAATTAATTAAGAAAAATGAATTTTGAATTTAATTTGAATTAAACTAATAACAATAAAAGTAAATCTAAATTATGAAAGCAATTAAATATTTGTTTTTATAATAAGTTTAAGGAACCTAGGATTGCAAATCCACCACTAGCTTCATGATAAGGGTATTTACGAATTACTTTAGCTTATTACGTTGGATGATAATGGGGAATTGTAGCTACAAGCCTAATTCCTCCGTCAAGAAAATAACTATGGTTCAAGCACCAACATAATCCATCTTCGGTTAGCACGAATTATCCCACACTAAACTAGGGTTGTGGTATAATCCGTCTAATCTAGGCATGGACTATTAGGATACTTGATAGCACAATTCAATTTAAACATCATTACATGTAAATAATCTAAACAAGCACATCAAGCATAGATCATTGAGCACACTACCATCAAAATATATCTAAGACAAGAGTAAACTTTGAAAGTAAGGATTTAATCAATAAAAGCACGATTTATTTATAAAAATCCTCGAAACATGTAACTGTCATCCATACATAATAAAATTAAAATAAAAACATAAAATACACCCTATTACTTGGCTAGGGTTTCATTGAGACCCTAGATCTTGAGTTTAGTTGTCCATAGAATTGATGAACAGCAAGAGGTTGATGGAGGAGGCCATGGGAATACTTGGTCTTCTTCTTCTTCTTCTTCTTCTCCTTACTTTTTTCTCTTCAATGGCTGAAGTTTTTTTTTATATAGATGTATCTAATGTTGTGTAATGATGTGTAACAACAAAATTGATTTAGACTAGGATTTATATAGAGTTTGGATGGATTTAGGAAGCTTTTCTAAGTCAAATCGTACTAAAACTACTATATTTACATTTCTGGACGTCATATGCACAAACCACTTTCGCTGGGCACTTTAATTTAACAAAATACGCATCTTTGGTTTTTTCACAGGTCGCTCGCGCGGCCCGCTCGCGCGAGGTCCTTTTCGCTGCACTGCGCGACTTTTGTAGAATTGCAATAACCTTTTGCTCGGAACTCAGATTGACTCGCCGTTTGTGGCCACGCGTCCGTAACTCAAAGATCTACATTTTATATCTCTAGAACAATTTCTAAAATCTGAAGTATTCCTTGTCAAAAATGCGATTTACCAAGGTTGCTACTGCATTCAGCTTTCACCGGAATCACCGTTTGAGCCCAGAATGACTTCCAAAGCCACTAATCATTGGATTTTTGTGCATTTTCAAGTTAAAGCTCCAAATCCTACAAAATTTAGAATAATTATTAAAAAAAATAACTAATAACTACATTAAATGGGCTAACAAAGGGTATTTGTAAGACTATAAACGGCAACTATTCGTCGCCGATCACATACAAGCTATCAAATCTCAACACACAATCCAACTGTTTCCACCAATCTGCCCTGATATAAATACGGCCAACTGCCCTGATGCAATACGGCACGTAGCTCGAATAAAATACAACACTCAGCTCCGTTGCATCACAACACTTAGCTCCACAGCACTCAGATCTAAAATACTCAGCATTTAGCTCCACAGCACTCATCTCTACAATATCACAGCACTTAGCTCCACAACACTCAGCTCTACAATATCACAGCACTTAGCTCCACTACTGCACACAGCTATACCATCGCAAACAGCTTTACTACCGCACATAGCTTTACTACCGTACACAGCTTTACTATCACACACAGCTATATACCACAGCGCTCAGCAATACTACAACACATAACAATACATCCGCACACAGCTCCACAATACTATGATAGCACGCAGCCCCAATTTACTACTACTACGGCACTCCAGCCCCAGAACGTTACGGCCATCAGCCCGGATTTATTAACCTTGACACGAAGTCCTACATCACACAACCTCACAAACTCGACATGCAGTCCAATTTTATCATACTTCAAACCTGACACGAAGTCCAACTCTGTCATCTTTCGCCCTGACACATAGTCCTGATCCTATCCCACACCATGGGGATCTCACACCTGATATCATACGATCTTAGCGACCGTAATCATACGCACCAATAAAAATAATAGCGACCTCTACGGTCGATAGACCCACTACTATGCACGTCAGCTTCTCATTATTATCTCCACATTAACCGACTGGTTCCACTGTTTAATGCATTAATCCATTATTCCACATGTGTATTATTCCAATACAGCTTTCCAACATCAACGTATGATAATAAACAGGTTAACAGTTCAACAGGTATAAAATAACTAAACATTTAACATTCTGATATGTTTGATGGATTGAAGTCATTTCAATCGATTGAGAAAAGTAACATTCGATCGATCGAAGTCATTTTGATCGATTGAGGAAAAGCTAAGTTTGATCAATTGAAGTTACTTCGATCGATTGAGAACGGGCTGTGTTCGATCGATTGAACGCAGTATTATTCCAGAATTTGAACTGGACCATTCACGCGCGTTCAGGGTCCGTTCTATCTTGCCAAAACACATATATACGAACATATCTATGCTACTAAGTAAGTATAGGAACTCACCGTTAACGTCGACGACGCCGGCGAGATCGGGGTGGTCGCGGTGGTCTCGGGGTGGTCTCCTCTCTCCTCTTTCTTTTTTCTTTCTCTGTCTCCTCTCTTTTGCTCCTCTCCTTCTTTATCTCCTCTCTTCTGTTCCTCTCTTCTCTTGCTGGCCAAGAGTGTATGTGAGGAAGTGTTTGTGTATATATATATATAACTGGGTGTATGTGTGTGTATATATATATGAGTGTGTATATATATAAATGTGTGTATTTATATATACTCTCTCCCTCTCTAAACTCTCTCAAGATTCAGCAACCCTCTCACACAAACAAACATAACATATATAGGGAAGAGAGAAAGGGCAGGTGGCAGAAACACATATAATGAAATTTTAGGGTTCGATCGATTGAGAACAGGTCGGTCAGCGTTCGATCGATTGAGAACAGTTCAATCGCTTGAGAAAAAGGGACACGTCATAATTTAGGTTGGCAGAGGTTCGATTGCTTGAAGTGGGCTCGATTGATCGAAGAAAAGAATTGGTCGATCGGTCGAAGGAGGTTCGATCGCTCGAAGATGAAATTCCACGAAAAGAAAAGATAAGCACACTGAATCTTATTAATATCAAAAGGGTATAAAAGTATAAATAAAAATACAGGGTATTACATCATCCCCCGCCAAATAAAGATTTCATCCCCGAAATCCGAACTAAGCTTCGTCGAACAACTCTGGATACTTCTCAAGCATTTCTGACTCCAATTCCCAAGAAGCTTCTCCTTCGTCGTGAAACTTTCACTGGATCTTTACCAACGGAATCTCTTTGTTCATTAGCTTCTTAATTCCTCGATCCAGAATTCGCACTGGTCCTTCGTGGAACGACACATTATCATTCACCTCGATGTCCTCAAAATTGATCTCGTGACTCGGATTATGAGCATACTTTCTCAACATGCTGATGCGAAACACGTTGTGTACTCTCGACATCTTAGGCGGCAATGCGAGTCTATAGGCAACCTTTCCTACACGTTCGAGAATCTCAAACGGTCCAATGAAATACAGAGCTAGCTTTCCTCTTTTCTGTCCAAATTTGACAATTCGTCGCACTGGAGATACTTTGAGTAGCACATGATCTCCAACACTGAATTCCAAACTTTTACGACGTTTATCAGCGTAACTCTTGTGTCTACTTTGCGCCATTCTCATCCTTTCTTTTACGATCTGGATCTTCTCGTTAGTTAACCGAACTAACTCTGGTCCAAGCAGTTGATAGTCTCCAACCTCTTCCCAACACAAAGGCGATCGACACGGTCTTCCATATAGTGCCTCAAAGGTTGCCATTCCTATACTCGAATGGTGGCTGTTAGTATGCGAATTCTATCAGCGGTAGGTGAGTCTCCCATGAGCTCTCGAAATCAATAACACATGCTCGCAGCATGTCCTCCATCACCTGGTTGACTCGTTCAATCTGTCCATCAGTTTGTGAATGAAAGGTTGTGCTCAAGCTCAACGACGTCCCCATAGCTGTTTGTAGACTCTTCCAGAACTCTGCAGTGAATCTCGAATCACAATCTGATACGATTGATACAAGTACACCGTGCAGTCGTACGACTTGTTGTATATTCATCCGGCTCAGACACTCGACCGGGTACGACATACTATAAGCTATAAAATGCGCCAATTTGGTAATTCGATCCACAACTACCCAAATAGCATCGTGATTTTGCTGAGATCTCGGCAATCCTACCACAAAATCCATAGTTTTATGCTCCCACTTCCATTTGGGAACTGGTAATGGTTGTAGAAGTCCTGGAGGCTTTTGATGTTCCACCTTCACTTGCTTACACGTGAGACATTGAGACACGTGTTCCGCAACTTCTCGTTTTATACCTTCTCACCAGAAGTTCCTCTTCAAATCCTTGTATATCTTTGTACCTCCTGGGTGGATAGTCATTCTTGACTTGTGAGCTTCATTCAATATATCCTTTCTATGATCACCTTCATCCGATACACAAAGTCTGCCCCTGCATCTGAGTGCTTCGTCTGAACCAATACTCCAATTCTCTGGTTCTTTTACCGCGTTATTTGTGAACCATTCCTGAAGTCCCTCATTCTTCTTTTGTGCTTCAAGGATACGACTGATGAGTGTTGGTCGCACCATGAGACATCCAAAGTGTCATCCTTCACTTGGATTTGAGCCCTGGATACCAGATTCAGCCAAAGTTTCCAACGCCTGCCACTCGTTGACCATAAGAGAAGCTACTAATATCCTCATGGGTTTTTGACTTAACGCATCGGCCACTACATTCGCTTTCCCAGGGTGATACTGTAACGTGAAATCGTAGTCTTTTAACAATTCCATTCAACGTCGTTGCCTCATGTTCAACTCCTTTTGAGAGAACAAGTATCTCAAACTCTTGTGGTATGAAAATAGATCGAACTTCTTGTCGTAAAGATAATGCCTCCAAATCTTGAGTGCAAAAATAATCGCGGCTAGCTCGAGGTCATGTGTCGGATAATTCAATTCATGATGCTTCAATTGCTATGATCCGTATACGATTACATTCCCATCTTGCATCAAAACACATCCAAGTCCTTGATGTGATGCATCGCTATATATGGTGAACTGTTCACCGTTCTTGGGTATCGCTAACACTGGCGCAATAGTCAATTTCTCCTTCAATTCCTGAAATATGTGTTCGTGCTTGTTACCCCATTCAAACTTCAAATCCTTCTTCGTTAGTCCGATAAGAGGAGCAGTGATCTTGGAGAATCCTTCCACAAATCTCCAATAGCATCCAGCCAACCCAAGAAACTTCTGACTTCCGTTGCGGTGGTTGGTATATTCCAATCCAAAACTGCGTCTATCTTTGTCGAGTCTATGGCTATTCCATCCTACGAGACAACATGTCCTAGAAACTTGACTTCCTTCAGCCAAAACACACACTTACTGAACTTCGCATACAATTGGTTATCTCGGAGGGTCTGTAGTGCGATCCTTACATGTTCTCGTGTTCCTTCTCAGTCTTTGAGTAGATTATAATATTATCTATGAACACGATAATGAACTAGTCTAAGTAGGGTCTAAAGACTCTGTTCATTAGGCCCATGAATACCGCTGGATCGTTGGTTAATCCAAAAGATAACCAAAAATTCATAATGCATGTACCTCGTCCTGAAAGCAGTCATGGAAATATCCTCTGGTCGAACCAACAGTTGGTGATATCTGAATCGTAAATCGATCTTCGAGAAAGTCGTCGCTCCTTGCAACTGATCAAACAGATCATCGATTCTAGGGAGTGGGTACTTATTCTTAATCGTTACCTTGTTGAGCTCCCTATAGTCGATACAAAGTCGCTGAGTTCCATCCTTCTTTTTGACGAACAACACTGGCGCTCCCCAAGGGGACGTACTGGGTCGAATAACTTAAGATCTTCTAATTCCTGAACCTGTTTCTGTAGCTCTTGCATCTCCGTTGGTGCCATCTGATAAGAAGCCTTCGATTGTGGAAAAGTACCTGGCACTAAATCGATATAGAAGTTAATCTCTTGCTTAGGTGGCAACCCTAAAATATTCTGTAACACATCCTCAAAGTCTCAGACTATATGAATCTGTGCAACAGTGAGTTCCAAAGTCGAGCTCTTGATAGCTGCTAGACGGTTAGTGAGAAAAGCATCACTAAAGGGGTTGCATTGAAAATCAAAAGATTGAATTTCTGGTACTGAAAAGGTAATCATCTTATTGGCACAATCCAACTTAACACGATACTTAGAGAGCCAATCGAATCCTAAGATGATGTCAAATTCTTTCATTGACAAAATGATTAGGTCTGCGGGAAGAACTTTATCCTCCAAGGTTAAGGCACAGTCCTTACACACTTTTCCTAATCTTACGGTTACTCCCAAAGGTGATACCACATTCAGGGCTATGTCAAGTGCCTGAGGTACTAAACCCAGCATTTTAACAATTTCGATGGCAATAAACGAATTCGAAGCACCAATATCAAATAGAACTTTAACTCGAGTGCTGAATAATATAAGACTACCTTCCATGTTCTGCTATTCAGTCTCATTAAATCACGCATTCTCTGGGAGGATAGCATTGATACGACCCTGCCCAACTTGGCCCTGAGCAGCTGGTCCATTGTATGCCCTTCGGGGGGCTCTACAGTCCTTGATGATGTGGCCATGATTGCCACAGTTATAACAGCGAATGCCTGACCTATTATAATGCTTGGGAGCTGGGCAATCCTTAGCCGGATGGCCTGGCTTTCCATAGTTGAAGCATCCACCGATATTACTTCCAATAGCAGTAGGGAATACTGGTGGGGAAGGTGCTTGGTTTGTAGCAAAGCGATTCTGAGGAAATGCAGGTTGTTGCTTCTTCTCTCCAGTCCAGTTGCGCTTGTTCCCTTGGAACTGTATCAAAGGCCTTGGTCCTTGGTTACCCCTGGTGATGGTTGATTCCCAAAATGTCCTTGATCTCGACCATTAATATCCTTATGACCGACTGCCATCCTTACCATAGCTTTGAATGTTTGACCCTAATGATTCAGAGTCATCCATTGTAGTGGCAGCGAAAGACCTTGGTGATACTGCCTATTCTTCTTCTCCGGGGTATCGATCATATGCAGAGCAAAATGGGATAACCGTTTGAATTGCACCGTATACTCCCTCATAGTAAGGTTCCCTTGCCTTAGCTTAATGAATTCTCTCTCCTTCTTATTCCTCTCCATTTGAGGAAAGTAGTTTTCCAAAAATAGTCCCTTGAACGTGATCCATGGCATCCGTCCTGCCACATCTTCTCCTACAGTTACTTTTTCCGATTTCCACCAATCTGTCACCGCATAAGTCAACTGGAATATCGCCAGTCGACGCTTCTCAATCTCATTACATCCTGGGTATCAAAGATCGCTTCTATCTCTCGGAGCCACTGTTCTGCTTGCCATGGCTCAGTATTTTCGTCAAACTTCTTTGGATGAAAATGACAAAAAAGCTCTACTATGTGATCCTCAACTAGCCTTAAAAGTGGTCCATGATTATTTCCGTTGTTCCCATTAGGATTGTTGATCCGTTCCATCCTACGCACAAAGGCCTCGAATAGTCCAGTTGGATCAGCAACTTGTGGTGCTTGGGGGACAGCTTCAATTTGAGTGGGACGATTCTGTCACACCCCAATCTACTCCCAGTGGATTAGGACACGTGTAACAAGACTATCTGTACCCAAAATACGCTAAAAATCAAGAAACCATGGTAGTTATTAAAGGAAAACATGATTTGGCGCATCATAAAAGGGTTTGCTGAGACAAAACAGCCCCAAGGGCAAAATGGTCATTAATAAAGTATATCAAAATTTTATACCAAAAGACATATCATTGAGTGCCGGTTCCAATGCAAAAAATAGCGTGCGAATCCAAATTTTCTAGAAAGAGTTATGCATGTTTCCGTAAAAGTGGACGTGTTGTGAAAAATACAAGCGGATCGATCCCTTCATTAACCCGAATCGATCCATTTTACTGATTCTTCCGCAGAATGTCCCTTTAAAAGGCCGGATCAATCCCTTCATTAACACGGATCGATCCAGGTTCAGCAGAACATGTTTTTGCTGCTAAAAACACTATCAAAACCTATCCAACTCATACCCAAACCAAACCAAACCAAACCAAACTTTTTGGGACTTCAAGAAAACATTTCAAACACATTCATAAACATGTTTAAGCATTAACCAAGCATCTAAATCATGATCTCAAATTCTTTTAAATCAAGTTAAACACTTGAACTTCAAGTTTCCACTCAATCCAAGCAAGCATTCACATAAAACTTTCCCGCAAGGGTCTCAAACCACATTTAGCATTGGCAAACCAAGCAGAACTTGTCCAAAACTTGCAACACTTACATCCGAACTTGTCAAAACCAACTAGATGTTTACATAGTTAATATCTAAGGAAAATAAACGAAATTCATAAGTAAAACTCCAACTCACCAACTATTACATAGCAATTTACATAAGTTTTCCCAAGTTAACTTTGAAACCACCACCCAAATGATAAGTCAAAGACTCAAGACTTATAATTACATTAAATTACCAATCCACCATTAACAAAACCACATTTTACAAGTTTTAAGAGAGTTCTTATGCATAAGTCTCAAATCTCCCCCATCTCTCTCATCTCTCCCATCTCTCCCATCATTTCTTCTCCGGATATTGCTCCAAACCTGCGGTGGTTGTTATTTACCATAACAGAAAAAGGAAAACAATTTTCTTAAGTATTACGCTTAGTGAATTAACTAATATGCTTGAATGTCGTGAACATGTATAATGCAACAATATAGGCATGTAAGCATACGTAATCGCATAATTCATGGGTTAATGGTTCATTCTGACCGGAAGACCAACTCCTTGGCCGTGCGGTCACTTCTATTCCTTGAACTTCTGTATTTATCATATTCTTCCTCTTCCCTTCCTTATTACTCCAAAAAATGAACCATTACTCCTAATTATTCATTGACCACTTAACATATAAACACCTAGTCACATAAACATGATAATCGACACTAATTTAACATGGAGTTCTAATAATTGATATGAATTCAACCACAACTTCAATAATCACAATTTCTTAACTACCAATTGAAGCATAAGACATGTACACCATCAAGGCTTAAGTTAGAAAACTCACCTCCTACAAGTTCTACCCAAAATCAGCCCAAGAATGCTAAATTCCACCAATTTCAAGCCCAATTCCTACTTCAAAGAGATTCTTACATGAACTCGATAGATGATGTCTCATCGATTACTTTGAGCTACCAAAATCCAATGATTAAAACGTAAATTAAAGGTATAGGAATGATCGTCTCACCTCCACGAGTCCGAAAATGGCTTCGGTTAGCGAATTGGACGAATGGCAGCGACGGAACGGCAAAATTACGGCGTCGACGTCTCGGAATCCTGTTGTCTCTCTCTGAGCTCTCTCTTTTCTTTGATTTTCTGTAATTGTTTTGAGACAAGGCTCAAGACCAAGCCACCTAGCAAACACATGCAATGTGTTGGCAAAAATTTCCCTTATTTTTGTTTACACCCCCAAAATTTCTTAAGTTCTTACTATGAAACCCCCATACATTCCATTAACTACCCAATTATCTAATGAGTGTTTGTTTAAGTCTGGTATGGGTCCCAACGTGGGTCCCATATATTTTGTGAAATTGTTATCGCACCTACTAGTTATGAATCATTTTTATTTATACTCTTATGTGAGTATCCAACTAACACCAAATGCTAACATACATCATTATATAACATGAGAGCATTTTAACCAAATATTCATGTAATCATATAAATGCATTTAATCATGTAAAATGCAAATATTTTTGTTCTGTCCTTCTCTGGGTCCCACCTCATTACCTGTCCCACCTCACTGAGGACTTTTCCAACTGTGCCATTTACTGAACACTTTTCACGGGCGAGTCCAAGCCTCCCCTTAATCCATTTTATATGCTAATTATTGTAATTAATGCATATAGAAATAATAATTTACCCGTTCTTCGGGTGCGGGTATTACATTTCTCCCTCCCTAAAAGGAAGTTTGGTCCCCAAACTTACTCTTACCTTAAGAATCGAAGAGATGCGGGTACTTGGCTTGAATCTCATCCTCTTATTCCCAAGTTGCTTCCTCGACAGAATGGCTAAGCCATTGAACCATCACCAAGGGCCTCTAAACTCCTCTCTCAGGACACTATAATTACCTTAGTTCTCAAGACTTGATCTTTCCTATCAAGAATTTGCACCAGATGTTCGTCGTAGGTCATATCTTCTCGAATCTCCAACGGCTCTGGAATGATAACATGTTTCGAATCCGACACATAACGTCGAAGCATCGACACGTAGAACACATTATGAACATTCGCCAACTCTTGTGGCAATTCCAAATGATAAGCTAACGATCCAACTCACTTAAGAATTAAATATGGTCCAACATATCTCGGATTGAGCTTACTTTGCTTACCAAACCGTGCTATGCCTTTCGAAGGTGACACCTTCAAAAAGATATACTCACCTACCTCAAGTTCCAACGATCTTTGACCCGTATCCGCATAACTTTTGTAACGACTTTAAGCCCTTTGTAACCGCTGGTTAATCAATCGAATCTTGTCGGTAGTGATTTGAACTATCTCCGATCCCAAAAGTTGTTTCTCTCCAACTTCTGTCCAACACACCGGCGATCTACACTTTCTACCATACAGTGCCTCATAAGGTGCCATTCCAATGCTAGTTTGAAAGCTGTTGTTATAAAAAAATTCAATCAACAGCAAATGAGTTTTCCAATAAGCTTTAAAATCCATAACACATACTCTCAACATGTCTTCTAAGATCTGAATCACCCTCTCGGATTGACCATCGGTTTAGGGATGAAAAGCGGTGCTAAAATGTAATGTTGTCCCCATAGCCTTCTGTAAACTCTCCCAAAACCTCGACACGAATTGAGTGTCACGATCTGACACTATCGACACTGGTGCTCCATGAAGCCGAATAATTTCTCTTATATAAATTTCTGAAAGTTTCGATGGATCTTTGGTCTTGAGAGGTAAGAAATAGGCTAACTTAGTTAATCGGTCTACGATGACCCAAATGCTATCATTCGACTTTTGAGATTTTGGAAATCCTGATACGAAATTCATCGTAATATGCTCCCATTTCCACTCCGATATCTCTAGTGGGTGTAGTTCTCCTCCGGGTCGTTGATGTTCCATTTTTACCTTTTGACAGGTCATACATTTAGACATAAATTCTTCTACCTCTTGCTTCATACCACTCCACCAGTAAATTTCCTGCAAGTCTCGGTACATTTTGGTACTACTCGGATGTATTGAATATCTGGTGTTGTGAGCCTCTTCCATAACTCTGTCTCTCAAATCACCAACTTTAGGAACACAGAATCGATTGATGTACTTTAGAACACCATCTTGGAAACTAAATTTTGGCCTTCTTCCCTCAGGTAATTCATCCACAATCTTCTTGAATTCTGGGTCTAGATGTTGATTAGTCTTGATTTCACCAATTAAACCCGGTTATGCCACAATCGCCGCCATTAAACCACCTCTAATCTTGGAAATCACCTCAAGTTCTAATTGTTCAAATTCCTTTACCAACTTTTCCTGCCCAGTTAAAGCATAAGCTAAGTTTCCTGATGATTTCTGACTCAAGGCATCGGCAACTACATTGACCTTTCTCGGGTGATACTGAATTTTTAAATCATAATCTTTCATGAGTTCCAACCACCTCCTTTGTCGCATGTTAAGGTCCCTCTGACTGAACAAGTACTTCAAACTTTTGTGGTCGGTAAAATTTTTACATGTCTCTCTGTACAATTAATGTCTCCAAATCTTTAATGCAAAAATTACCGCCGCTAACTCCAAGTCATGGGTCGGGTAGTTCTTCTCGTGAGGTCTCAACTGTCTTGAAGCATAGGCTATTACCTTGTCATCTTATGTTAGCACGCATCCTAAGCCTTGGTGAGAAGCATCACTATAAATTCTGAAATTTTCAGTACCTGTTGGAATTGTAAGTATTGGTGCCATTGTTAACTTTTCCTTCAACACTAGGAAACAATCTTCACATTCTTTGGTCCATTCAAACGGTACATCTTTTCTCATCAGCTTTGTCATTTGAGTCGCAATTCTAGAAAAGTCTTTAACAAACCTTCTGTAATATTCGGCTAAACCCAAGAAGCTTCGAATCTCGGACACATTTGTCGATCTCGACCAATTCATAACAACTTCAATCTTCTATGGGTCTACAGAAATACCTCTTTAGAGATCACATGCCCCTGAAAAGTGACACTCGTCAACCAAAACTCGCTTTTCTTCAATTTCCTAAACAACTATTTTTCTCGTAGTCGCTGCAAAACTAGTCTCAAGTGTCATTCGTGCTCCTCCGGACTCTTGGAATAAATAAGAATGTCATCAATAAAAACTATCACAAACTCATCCAAATATGATTTGAACACCCGGTTCATTAAATCCATGAAGGTGGCAGGCGCATTAGTAACCCCAAACGGCATCACTAGAAATTCATAGTGCCCGTAGCGGGTCCTAAAGGTTGTCTTCTCTACATCCTCAGCTTTAACCTTCAGTTGATGGTACCCCGATCTTAAGTCAATCTTCGAAAATACTTGAGCCCCTTGAAGTTGATCAAATAGATCGTCGATACGTGGCAACGGATACTTATTCTTGATTGTTACTTTGTTAATTTCCTGGTAATCAATGCACATCCGCATTGTACCATCCTTCTTATTCACAAATAATACCGGTGCACCCCCCCGAGACACACTTGGCCGAATAAAACCCTTGTCTAGCAATTCTTGTAATTGAATCTTTAACTCCTTCAACTCAACTGGCGCCATTCGATACGGTGCTCGTGAAATTGGTTGGGTTCCCGGTATAACATCAATACCAAATTTAATCTCTCGATCAATCAATACACTAGGTAACTCCTCTGGAAATACATATGGAAATTCTTTAACAAACCGGAATATCCTTACGTTTTAAATTGGGACCTCTAATATCAAGAATACTACACAGAAACCCCCGGCAGTCCTTCTTCAATAAACGACAAGCTTCAATGGCTGACACGATATACGGCGGTGATACAACACCCTTACCTTGAAAATAAAACTTATCTTGATTCAGAATACGGAATGCTACTCGTTTAGTGTTACAATCAATATTAGCATGATTAGCCACTAACCAATCCATACCCAATATAACATCGAAGTGCTAAATAACTAACGATACCAAATCAACGGTTAACTCTTTACCATTCACATTTATGTCATATTTTCTAAACACACCCGAACTAACCAACGGAGCCCCCAACGGTATTGCGACAAATAAATCATAGTTTAGGAACTCTAATGGTTTATCTAGATGTTTAGCAAAGTGGTGTGACATGAATGAGTGTGTGGATCCCGAATCTATAAGTACATTTGCTAGATATGAGCAAATGGGAGCCATACCTGAGACAACAGTGTCGGTAGAAGCGGTATCTCCCAGCCTGAGTTAAAATGATCTTGCTTCTCGCTGCTCCCTCCTCGGAGGTTGAGTAGTCCTTGGTGTGATAGCACTGGCCACAAAAGAACCAGAACCTGAAGCTCCTTGGCATCTAGTAGGATAGTCCTTAGCTTGATGTCCTAACTCCTTACAAGTAAAGCATCGACCCCTCATATCCACATTCTGATTCGGACAATTCCTAGCGATGTGGCCTGGTTGTCGACATATGTTACATGTAATCAGATTTGGTAGTTGATTGCATCGTCCCTAATGGAATTTATGACAAGTCTGACATCTCGGCTTGTTCCCACTAGAACCACTACCGATACTAACTGATGATCCTCCTGAACTCTGCCTCTTTGCACTACCTTGACCACTGAACTAACTTGATCCCGGTCATTTACTTTGTTGACTCAGTGGTGGTGGCATGTTTGAGGCATACCCAAGATCTCTTTCAGCGATAAAAGCAATATCCGGTGCCTTAGCAAAAGTCTCCGGTCGGAATACAGTCACTCGTCCCCGGATGTCACTTCGAAGCCCCGCCACAAATTTTCTTGCTTTCACTTTTTCAGTTGTTATCATATCCCCCGCAAACCTTCCCAAGCTTGTAAATTGCGTTGAATATTCGCGAACTGACTTTCCCCCTTGCACCAACTCCATAAACTCTTGAGCCTTTTGATCCCCAAATGATTCTGGAAAGTATTGGTCATTGAATATCTCAAGAAATTGGTCCTAAGTAGTCGGTTGACCTGGGCCCAGCTTGGTACGCCACCAATATTGCGCTTCATCCTTTAACGTATCGGCGACAAATAGAACTTTCTGTTCCTCCGTACACGATAACACCTTGAAAATTTTCTCCATATCAGAAACCCAAAAGTTTGCCTTTATTGGATCGGCTTCCCCACGGAATATTGTCGGCTTCTACTTATGAAATTTAGAAATAGTGACAACTTTCTCCCTTGGATTTGGATTCGGTTGTACCGGTCTTTCTTCGACCACGTGAGTTTCGGCGACTCGAACCAACCCTTCGATTGCTCTTTAAACCCGTTCCATTCGATTAGAGGTGTCACCTCCAGACATACTGCCTAGCACCCATATATATTACACACAGACACGTTACTTTTAAAGAACACATGGCATGCTAATCAACTTTAAAAGCATGCTAAATAAACGTGTATGCATGGTCATGCAACTACGTGTTGTTGTCTGCACACTACGCGTCGTATGTCTCTCGTCCCCAAAGGCTCTAGCCTATTGCTTTGATACCAAAAATTGTCACACCCCAATCTACTCCCGATGGATTAGGACACGTGTAATAAGACTATACGTACCCAAAATACACTAAAAAGTAAGAAACAATGGTAGTTATTAAAGGAAAACATGATTTGGAGCATCATAAAAGGGATTGTTGAGACAAAACCGCCCCAAGGGTAAAATGGTCATTAATAAAGTATATCAAAATTTTATACCAAAGGATAGATCTTTGAGTCCCGGTTCCAACGCAAAACATTGTGTGCGAATTTGAATTTTTTAGAAAGAGTTATGCACATTTCCGTAAAAGTGGACGTGCTGTGAAAAATACAAGCAGATCTATCCCTTCATTAACCTGAATCCATCCATTTTACTAATTCTTCCGCAGAATGTCCCTTTAAAAGGCCGGATCGATCCCTTCATTAACCCGAATCGATTCGGGTTCTGTAGAACATGTTTTTGCTGCTAAAAACACTGTCAAAACCTATCCAACTCATACCCAAACCAAACCAAACTTCTTGGGACTTCAAGAAAACATTTCAAACACATTCATAAACATGTTTAAGCATTAACCAAGCATCTAAATCATGAGCTCAAATTCTTTTAAATCAAGTTAAACACTTGAACTTCAAGTTTCCACTCAATCCATGCAAGCACTCACATAAAACTTTCCCGCAAGGGTCTCAAACCACATTTAGCATTTGCAAACCATGCAGAACTTGTCCAAAACTTGCAACACTTACATCCGGACTTGTCGGAACCAACTAGATGTGTACATAGTTAATATCTTAGGAAAATTCATGAAATTCACAAGTAAAACTCCAACTCACCAACTATTACATAGCAATTTACTTAAGTTTTCCCAAGTTAACTTTTAAACCACACAAATGACAAGTCTAAGACTCAAGACATATAATTACATTAAAGTACCAATCCACCATTACCAAAACCACATTTTACAAGTTTTAAGAGAATTCTTATGCATAAGTATCAAATCTCCCCCATCTCTCTCATCTTTCCTATCTCTCCCATCATTTCTTCTTCAGGTATTGTTCCGAACCTACGGTGGTTGTTATTTACCACAACAGAAAAAGGAAAACGGTTTTCTTAAGCATTACGCTTAGTGAATTAACTAGCATGCTTGAATGTCGTGAACATGTATAATGCAACAATATAGGCACGTAAGCATACGTAATCGCAGAATTCATGGATTAATGTACATTAAGACCGGAAGACCAACTCCTTGGCCGCGCGGTCACTTCTATTCCCTGAACTTTCGTATTTTATGGATTCTTCCTCTTCCCTTCCTTATTACTCCCAACAATGAACCATTACTCCCAATTATTCATTGACCACTTAATATATAAACACCTAGTCACATAAACATGATAATTCACACCAATTTAACATGGAGTTCTAATAATTGATATGAATTCAACCACAACTTCAAGAATCATCATTTCCTAACTACCAATTGGAGCATAAGACATGTACACCATCAAGGCTTAAGTTAGAAAACTTACCTCCTACAAGTTCTACCCAAAATCAGCCCAAGAATGCTAAACTCCACTAATTTCAAGCTCAATTCCTACTCCAAAGAGATTCCTACATGAACTCGATAGACGACTTCTCATCGATTAGTATGATCTACCAAAATCTAACAATTAAAACGTAAATTAAAGGTATAAGAATGATCGTCTCACCTCCACGATTCCGAAAACGGCTTCGGTTCGCGAATTGGGCGAACGGCGGTGACAGAACGGCAAGATTACGACGTCGACGTCTCAGAATCTCGTCGTCTCTCTCCGAGCTCTCTCTTTTCTTTGATTTTCTATAATTGTTTTGAGACAAGGCTCAAGACCAAGCCACCTAGCAAACACATGCACTGTGTTGGCAAAAATTTCCCTTATTTTCGTTTACACCCCCAGAATTTCTTAAGTTCTTATTATGAAATCCCCAAACATTCCATTAACTACCCAATTATCTAATGAGTGTTTGTTTAAGTCCCATATGGGTCCCAACGTGGGTCCCACATATTTTGTGAAATTGATATCGCACCTACTAGTTATGAATCATTTCTATTTATACCCTTATGTGAGTATCCAACTAACACCAAATGCTAACATATAACATTATATAATATGAGAGCATTTTAACCAAATATTCATGTAATCATATAAATGCATTTAATCATGTAAAATGAAAATATTTTTGTTCGGTTTTTCTCTGGGTCCCACCTCATTACCTGTCCCACCTCACTAGGGACTTTTCCAATTGTGCCCTTTACTGAAAACTTTTCACGGGCGAGTCCAAGCCTACCCTTATTCTATTTTATATGCTAATTATTGTAATTAATGCATATAGAAATAATTATTTACCCGTTCTCCGAGTGCGGGTGTTACATGATTCTAAGTAGGCATTCCTGCCATTGATACAGTAAGGTTGGGTACCTATACAAACATCTCCCAGTTAGTCGCCAACCCCAAAAATAGTTATAGAAAGTAATTCAAAACTAAACATAATAGTTATAATTATTATCACAGTAATTGCATGGAGAACTCTATAGGGACGATTTCCAAAACATAAACTTAAAGTCAGCCCCTATCTCACAGAATCTTAAAGTTCAGAACACAAGAATTATCGGACAATTGGTGAACGCTACTACCAAACCTAGGATCTGATACCAAAAATTCTATCACGCCCCGCAGTAGAAAAATAGAGAAAATAAATAACTTTTTGGACCCGTAGGCCATGGTAGTTCAAAGTCACCACATTGTCCATAACCAAAGTCAAACCATTAGAGTAATGGATTAAAACACACATTGAAAAGTTCTAAGGTTGATATATAAAGTCAAAGTGTAATACTAAACTATTACAAAGCCACGAGTGTTTACAGAAACGTAAATAAAGCATTACGGCAACATACGCCGATACAAACATAACTAAAATAGAAGCCTCTAAAACATAGACATAAATTAACTACGATGAAGCTTCAGTCTTCAACTTGCATAGTAGACAGCACCAGCGTAGCCTCCATCATCGTAGGCTCCATCCTCAAAGCCCCTGTCCATATATGCATCTCATGTATACTCATAACTCTGGCCAGCTGGACGTCGAATATCCAGCGGCATAAACACTGTCAACTACAAAAGCCGAGTGAAAGCAAATACTAATAGAGTATCTATAGATAAGCAACATATAAAGCAACAACATCACTTAAAAGATTATCTCATCGTTCACATGCATGTATGCACTAACTCAATATAACAACGGGCGTCATCCTAATCAAATCTCACACATAACATAGACTCTTGGGTCCACATTAATCAGATACGTAGTCCCATACCTTCGATCTGTGACACTCGACACGAAGTCCCACGTCCTATCACATAAATCAGACACGTAGTCCCATACCATACAAGCTATCAAATCCTGACACACAATCCTACTATTTCGGCTAATCCATCTTGATATAAATACGGCCAACAGCCCTGATGTAATACGACACGTAGCCCGAATATAATACAACACTCAGCTCCGTTACATCACATCACTTTGCTCCATAGCACTCAGCTCTAAAATACCACAACACTCAGCTCTATAATATCACAACACTTAGCTCCACAGTACTCAGCTCTACAATATCACAGCAATTAGCTCCACTACCACATACAGCTATACCATCGCACACAGCTTTACTACCACACATAGCTTTACTATCGCACATAGCTTTACTATCGCACATAGCTTTACTACCATACATAGCTTTACTATCGCACACAGCTATATACCACAGCACTCATCAATACTACAACACATAACAATACATCCGCACACAGCTCCGCAATACTATGACAGCACGCAGCCCCAATATACTACTACTACGGCACTCTAGCCCCAGAACGTTACGGCCATCAGCCCGAATATATTAACCTTGACACGAAGTCCTACATCACACAACCTCACAAACTCGACATGCAGTCCAATTTTATCATATGTCAAACCTGACACAAAGTCCAACTCTATCATCTTTTGCCCCGACACATAGTCCTGATCCTATCCCACACCCTGGGGATCTCACACCTGATATCATACGATCTTAGCGACCAGAATCATACGCACCAATAAAAATAATATCGACCTCTACGGTCGATAGACCCACTACTATGCACGTCCGCTTCTCATTATTATCTCCACATTAACCGAATGGTTCCATTATTTAATGCATTAATCCATTATTCCACATGTGTATTATTCCAATACAGCTTTCCAACATCAACGTATGATAATAAATAGGTTAACAGTTCAATAGGTATAAAACAACTAAACATTTAACATTCTGATATGTTCGATCGATTGAAGTCATTTCAATCGATTGAGAAAAGTAAAGTTCGATCGATCAAAGTCACTTCGATCGATTGAGGAAAAGCTAAGTTCGATCGCTCGAACTCTGTTCGATCGATTGAACGCAGTATTATTTCGGAATTTGAACTGGACCATTCACTCACGTTTAGGGTCCGTTCTATCTTGCCGAAACACATTTATACGAACATATCTATGCTACTAAGTGAGTATAGGCACTCACCGTTAACGTCAACGACGCCGGCGAGCTTGGGGTGGCCGCAGTGGTCTCCTCTCTCCTCTTTCTCTTCTCCTTCTCTGTCTCTTCTCTTCTGCTCCTCTCCTTCTTTGTCTCCTCTCTTCTCTTGCTGCCGGGAGTGTATGTGAGGGAGTGTTTGTGTATATATATATAACTGAGTGTGTGTGTCTGTGTATATGAGTGTGTATACATATAAGTGTGTGTATTTATATATACTCTCTCTCTCCCTCTCTAAACTCTCTCAAGATTCAGCAACCCTCACACACACACAAACATAACATATATAAAGGGAAAGAGAAAGGGCAGGTGGCAGAAACACGTATACTGAAATTATAGAGTTCGATCGATTGAAGTGAGTTCGATCGATTGAGAACAGGTTGGTCAACGTTTGATCGATTGAGAGCAGTTCAATCGCTTGAGAAAAAGGGACACGTCATAATTCAGGTCGGCATAGGTTCGATCGCTTGAAGTGGGCTCGATCGATCGAAGAAAAGAATTGGTCGATCGATCGAAGGAGGTTCGATCGATCGAAGATGAAATTCCAGGAAAAGAAAAGACAAGCACACTGAATCTTATTAATATCAAAAGGGTATAAAAGTACAAATGAAAATACAGGGTATTACACAAACACACCCTAAATCTCTTGGATAGTACACCCAAGAAGCTTACCACTCGACCACAAGGATGTGGTTAGCTGTCCAAAGTCTTTTGGCAAAGTAAATTTATGTGATTGTTTCATATAATTTGGTTTGATAAATAGTTTCATTTTAATACTTGGAAAGTTATAATTATTTTCAATTTCGAAAGGTTGTCTTAGTACTCCTACTAGAACTTGTATTTTTTTTTACTATTAATATTATTTTTCTTTTTTTAATTTTTTAATTTTCTTTGTTAAGAGACCGTTTGGATAATACAAGATGAGTGGTACGTCGAAGAACATGTTCTATATAGTTATGTTTTTGCAAACCTAATTGTTACATAAGAGTCCGTGTCCGCCCAAAAATGACCAAAGTATTGATTCTTAATTAAACCAAAATAACAATGATCTAAGAATTAGGGGTGTAAGCAAAACCGAATAAACCGAACCACCGAACTAAATCGATCGGTTCGGTCGGTTTTCATGAGGTAGGTGCAGTGTAAAACCGAAAATCGAACAAAAAATTAAGCCTAAAACCGTAAAAATCGACCGAAACCGAACTGATCGGTCGGTGGAAAACCCCCCCAAAACCGACGAAACCGAACCAATTTCACCCCTACTAAGAATCAATGGAAGTGGGACTTGGTTTGAACATGAAATCGTTTTCAACTTCCAAACAAGTCATAACTATATATTGTATTGCAAAAGAACCAATTTCAGTTGTTGGATACATTCAGATTTTACCAACAACTTTGGGCCCAATTTTCGAGTGGGTTCCACATATCCATTGAGGTGGGACCACTTTAGACCTTGTTCTTCTCTGTGAGGAGATGAACATGGTATATTCACTTCGTCGGAACTGTAATTAGATGAATGAAAATTAGATTCAAAGTATCCCACTTGAATATGGAATAAGATGGTGGAAAAGGCTAGACTAACTTTATGTGAGAATAAGAAATTAATGAGTGCTCAATGGCTTAACCTAGATGATGAAAATACACTCAATGCCATGCTATATTGGGGTTTGACCCTGCCTCCCTACTCCGATCTTAGCATTAGTCTTTACACGAGACTACTACACTAAATAATTTAATGAGAGAGAAATTAATGGACTAATATACAACAACCTTCCTAAGGTGTGGACCCTTTAACTTTCTATTTTTGTGGGAGGGGAGGACCTAGGCTTACGTGATTAACCACAGGTATGGCACCGCCTAAGAGCAACTCTAGTGGAACCTTTAGTCTTCTCACTTGTGTCAGTGACTCAGTGTGTCAATAAGGGAGTGGCTTTCTTCTCCAATGTATATGTTAACTCACATTTTACAGTCGTCTAATGCTAAAAACTTTGCTAAATGTAGTCATCGATTTAATTGCATAGGCCGACAATACTCCACAAATTTCAATGTTTTGCTAGTATAACTTGTGGACAAATGTCATCTAAGAAAGAAAAGAGCTATAAAAAGATTCTTTAAAAGAGGTGTCTTCTCTTTATTAAAAAGAGGACTTTTATTTTGACCATCAGATCGTATTTAAAAATTATGAAAAGACAAAATTATCCTTAATGAAAACACAATTCGACGGTCAAAACAGAGACCCTCTCTTTATTAAAAAGTGAGCGCCCTCTTTAGAGCCTCACTGAAGAGCTATATAAAAAATACATATAGGCCTGGGAAACACACTGGCTTTAGATGTCATACGTACTCACATCACCTAACAAGTAGCTTAATATCTCAGCTCTCTCATTGGAAAATCAAAAAATAGCTCTTCTCTAGCTAATCCAATAATCCTACGTGGAAAGGCTTAGTATGTGTTAACAGTAGTGCATCATTGTAGATGCTCTAATTAGTGATAGGGTAATATTTGAGGTACATTCAAAGATAATATTTATGACACAATTCAAGAGATGTGTCTATTTCTCTCATGTGTCACTGTGAGATCCAGTCACATCACATGAGAGATATAGACACATCCTTTGAGTTGTGTCCCAAAAATTGTGTATTTGGGTGTGTCTCAAGCTTTACTCTTAGTGATATATTCTTTTTGGACAAAATTTTTGTAAACTTTTGCAAAAAAAATTCTAACTCATTTGAAACAAAACCAAATGCAACTTTTACTCTGAAGTCCGAACTACATTGTCTATTCAATGCCAAACACTTTTTTTTTTTTTTTTTTCCGGTAATCGGGAGTATTCGGGCCAACTTGCTCGCACCTCGATTAATCCTCCGAGGTTCTGGAGTCGCCGGGTGAATTCCTCACTGACCACGCTCCCCATGACTCCAACACTAAACATCTTGGATAATACACCCAAAAAAAACTTATCACCTCAACCATAAGTGATGCAGTTGCCAAAACACTGTGTTTGTTCCGAACTATAGTGTCTAATTCACACATGCTAAGATGATGAACAAACTTGGGAATTTTACAAAAACACAAACTTGCACTCTACTTGTGATCCAACTTTATCATTAGTAGAAGATTGTAGACAGCATGGTTTTTGTTAAAAAAATAAATAACTAAATAAAGTTTGCAATACAAATATACAATGATTCTCCTACTCTCATTTTCTAATGACGTATTGACGTGGAACCCTTCTAAGTCCTAATGCCGGTCAAACGATCTAACCCTACAGTGTAAACCTCGCAATCATTCCCAGGTCGTCACTATCATATAAGACATGATCATGATTTGAATGTAGGATATTTAGATTTACAGTTTGCCCCCAAGTAAGCCCATTCTATCAGGGCTACCCATGGCAGGTAAATGTTGTTCAGGGCTGGTCCTAAGTTATCGGGAGTTTTAGGCGAGCTTTTTGAATGGGGTCTTCTATAAAATTAGTAGTATTTAGCTATTAGAATGTGTCTAACTAGGCGTAAAGAGAAAATATGTCTTTGAAGTTTGGTCCTGTCTCATTTAAGTCTATATAGTTTCAATTGCATCATTTTGGTTCTAGAGTTTTTTAATAGAAACAATATGATCCAAATATCCCGTTTTGATAGAAAATTTTATAGAATTCACCCACTGCTATGCATAATTACGCTGACAAACGGGTGGTGAGATTAGTGGTGTTCTATTTTTATCCCTAAGAACCGTGACACTGCATAGCATGTGAGTAAATTCTATCAATTCTTCTAACAGAATTCGACATTTGGACCACCTTGCTTCTATTTAAAAACTTTAGGGGCTACATTGATGCAATTGAAACTACAAGGACTAAAATGAGACATGGACTAAACTTAAAAGGATATATTTTCTAATTAAGCCTATCTAAATATTTTAAACCACACGCACACACCAAAAAAAAATATTTTTTTTTATTAATTAGAAGCCATAAATGAAAGTCAGGGGCTTAGTTATATTGTCTTGGGGCATGGACTAGGGTCTGTTTGGAGAAGGATAAAAAGTGTGTTTTAGTTTAGGTACTTTTATAATTGGACTTAACACTAGTGGTAAAGTTGTAACTTTTGGGGGCCCTAAAAATAATCAATGAATTGGGGGCCCTAGGCAAGGCATTGGCCTTTGCCTAAGGCCGGGGCCTGACGTTGTTGCCTTTGAAGAAATAGAACAAAACCCTGATATCTTGTTTGTAGCATCGATTAGACTTTGTTTAATTTGTAAATATATTGAAGGAAAAAAAGGAAAGAAAAATAAGAAGGAAAACTATTTTCTCAGTATTTTCGCTACTTGCTCTCCTCCATGTTTTAAAAATGAATCATTTATTAAAATGTTACTGTAACCTACGAAAGAGGGTGGAAGGTGACTCACGCTATTCAAAATTTTTAATTTAGATCCCATTATTCCTCACAATTTTCCTTGATAACCAAACAAAGAAAAATCCTCTTTCTTTCTTTGCCGTCTCTAAATCCATGAGCCAAATAATGCATTGGGATCTTGGAAATAAAAAATAAATAAAATAATTTTTTTTTAAAAATCAGAAACATTGACACTGAGAACTTCTATATTCCAATTCTGAGACCTAAACCTATATAGTCTTAAGAGGAGAATAATTAGATTGCATGTAAAAGACTAGGTTATTTGTTTCTTCTTGAACAGTGCTGTTTATGCAAACTACTAGCTATTCAACAGACATCCAAGCATCAAGCAATCCAACAGGTTTACAGTTTGGTAAGGGCTAGCGCGGTAACGTTTACAGTTTTTTAAATTTGAAAATCGAGGAGACTAGTTTTTATTTTCATTACTGTATATAAAAAGAAAAACTGAAAACGAAAAATCACCTTTTATGATTTTTTTTTTTTTGGGTCCATATCGATTGTTTTTTGAGATAAACGAAAGGACGGATATGATTACGGATTACCCAACAAGTTCCGTTTTTGTTTTCGAAACAAAAACTGAAAACGCAACATTAACTACCAGGCTTAAGAAATCCAGGAAAAAAAAAAAAAAAAAAAAGAGAGCTACAGTGAATCAATTTGATTATAATACAGAATTATACATGTCATAGATAGCTTATTCATCGGCCGGGTTACGCCACAAACAAATTCATCTTCGGGTTTAATTATCAATTCAGGCGTCTTGAGTTGCTTTTACTTCGGCTCAACTTCTCTATAATACCAAGTAGTGGAGCACAGAGTCCCTGAGCAAATTCGTCTTCACGTCCCCTGGATATAGACGATATATTTTCGTGTTCTTCCGAGTGTATTCTGTTTGGGAAGTACAAACTTCCTCTGTCCCCCGGTCTAATTCCGATTAGCCGGCCGAGTGAGACGCTATGGTCTTGAAAGAATGATGCTGTGGACTGGTTGTTCTCACATATACATAAACAAGATCATATTAGAGTAGTAAATAGGACATCTAGGCCAAGAGTGTATCCACAGAAATATACTGAAGCAACTCTGTAAATTAATGACTTACTATTGCCTACCACAATGAGTTCTACTAATTTATATATGGAGTTTCTATGGAGAAGTTGAAAGAGTTTGATGTATACATAATGCTCCATTTGGTATGAAAATGCCTTCTTTTTTTTCAAGTGCGTTTACAATATTCATATATTTTGTGTATAGAGACAAAAAATTTTGAGAGGGATATTGATGGAGATAGAAACGGTATAGACTGACATTAATTTGCTAGAAGTTGAGGACTGAGGAGCATGGGGGTGTTCCATCAGCTCCCAACTTATGTCGCCATGTGCAAAATATTATCTCTAACTTAAAAGCTTGCTTTTGTGAGAAAGTAAAAATTTTATTAGAATGCATCTTTAAAATAAATTACTAATGAAGATGATTATATAATTGCAATTGGTAAAAAAACCATTCTGAAGTTGTCATTCTAAACATATCCTCACTCACTCGTTTTCTTCATCATTAATTGTAATCTTGACATATTGAAATGGAAACAGCTTTATTCAAAAGTCATTTTGCTCAGAAACTCGCTTAGGGTGTGTTTGGAATGAAGTTTTAGAATGCGGTTATGGCGAGTTGTAGTTGCAGTGTCCACTTCATTTTCAACAAATTTCAAAGATGAATGCTCACATAATTCATATATTTTTTTCCCAAAAAAGTAAGTCTTATTTGATTCCTTTTTTCTAAGTAGAATATGTGATCAGCATACAAGGATATGAGCTGGGGGATGACGAATCTCATGCTTCTCAACTTCTAAAGCAGATAACTCTAAAGTCTATCATAAATCTCTACATCTCTTCCGTTTTCTCTCTACATCTAAAGTACGGATACAATTACTACGAAAAAAACGAAGTCATTCTTGCTCCAAATGCAGCGGTTGGCGCATAATATTATTCAATAGATAGGCTCAAGGAAAAATCACCTCAGTGTCAAGGTTGGAGGATGAAAATGAGGAGAAACTGGCCGACGGCACATCTAATGACAATGGTTCTGCTACCGCAACCTGCAACCCATTCGCCACTCTAAGTCTAATGCTCATGTTCTCGAGCCCGAGTGGCCATCCTTGGGCTATCTCATGGTCCTGCAAAGAGCTATTCATTAATTAATACATACCAATTACCATCATAGTGTTCATCAAAATTTAGATTGAAGTTGAACCCAGAAATCAAACCAGCTAATCATACTACCAAGCTAACCAACTTTCCACAAGCACAATGCTATCCAATCCTGGTTGGTGCGCACAAGGAGTAGGAGTATTTTATTTTTATTTTTTTTAGATTTTTATTTTTCGAATTTTTTTTTCAGATCTTTTTTCCCATTATTGCTTCCTTTTTTTTCATCTCTTTTTCCAAATTTGCTTCTTTTTTTTTTTGGTTAAAAAAACAATAATTTAGATACTAACCCAAACTTATATTCCGGTACGACCAAACACTCGATTAGAATAACACTGTATATCCAACAACTTTATCCAGTATGTTCCAAAGTCCAAACATAGAATAGCATAACTTATCCGACATGATTACTAATCCAGTCTGATAATGCCTTATCCTGTCCAATCCGACATTTTTATCCGACTGGCCAAACGAGGCCTTAAAGCATTTGGGAACCAAATTTGATATTGAAATTTGGGATGCCTAACAATACTCTTCCACAAAATTCTACTATCACAATTTTCAGCTGCTGTGTATTCTAATCAGTGGAGCTTTACCATCTACCTTTCATATATATATATATATATATATATAACATATATAAGTTTTCCATCAAACTCATTTGGAGTCAAGAAAGCCTTGATTTAAAGCCTCTCTCTCTCTCTCTCTCTCTCTCTCTCTCTCTCTCCCCGCCAGGTAGCTATATTTATGAAAACCCAATGAAAATAATAAAAATTGGGTGCATCTATATAATGGGATCCCCCCTTTTAATGGTGAATTCAAAGAATTTGTCAAATTAAAAAGATCTCTCTGTCTACATACATACATACATACATACATACATACATGTACACATACATATATGCGCACACACATAAAATCAATTCAAGGAATCCCACAAGCCATTAAGAAAAAAAATAATAATCTTATTAAGTAATGAAATTTAGGCTAAAAACTAAACATACATCTCAAGAAAGCAGAACCAAACAGTCATTAAGTAGTGTCCATAACCAATTGCATATAGTTTCAGATTCTAAACCAGAGAATCAAGAACAAGAAATGAAACATCATATATACCAGAAGATAGATATTGAATCAATAAATCAGAAGACAATACAATACAATACAGTGATTTGAATTGCCTAAAAATGAAATGAAAAATATTGTATTGTACCTGTGTAATCATGGTGTCACAAGTGGAGTGGTCCTCTTTGAAAGAGTAAATGATGATCACAGAATAATAACAAAAAAAGGCTCTCACAAAAATGGGGTTGGAAAGACCATTGGAAAGGAGGACTAGGGAGACTCAGACACTCCAAATTCTAAATCCATTTAATAACAAAATGAAACAATTAAGACTATGGGTCCCACTTAGAACTTCCACCATTCAAATCACCACGTGTTCACTTGTACTTCTCTCTCCATTATTTTATTTGACAACCTGGATATTACAAAATATCGGATAGTTTGTGGGTCTAACATTATACCATTCAATGGTTTGGTTCAATCATATCTATATATATACATATATGTGTAATCATGTATAACGTACAAAAACTAGAATTTATTGGGACTTTGTTGCTTATCTCAATTGAAGAAAGAAAAAGACTTTATATGTAGTTTTTTTTTTTAAGGGCAATGCTTTCATATGTATATATGCACAAGCACGGTATAGTCATTGGATTGTATAAATTTTATTGGGATTGTGAATAAATAATCCATTAATAATATTTTTATTTACTATTTTGAGACAATTTTATCGAGATTGTGAATAAATAATCTTTTAATCATATTTTTACTTACTATTTTGAGACCAAATCTTCATCCAATATTCTAATGTGCAGATGAGAAGCTTTTCATAACAGCATTGCCACTTTTTAAAGGCTAGGGAATCGCGGTAGTTAATGTTGGGTACGTCATTGCTGATATGTAAGGGTGTAAGCAAACCGACCAGACCGATCAGTTCGGTTCGGTTTGCAAAATTTTCATTTTTTAAAGGCCAGGGGATTGCGGTAGTTAATGTTAGGTACATCATTGCTGATATATAAGGGTGTAAGCAAACCGACCAGACCGATCAGTTCGGTTCGATTTTCAAAATCTTCATGTAGTGTAAAAAATCGACCCAGTCCGGCCCGACCCAACCCGACCAGACACGACATTAGTTTTTAAATACTTATTGTATTATATTACAGTTATTGCAGTAATTAGGTCCACTAAACATATCACTTTCGCATTAAAATGTTTTAGCCGAGAATATAATAAATAGATACGTAAGCATATTCAAAGTTATGTTATTTTTCCCATAATACTCAATCCTATGAGAATCAAAATACCACTATAGGTCATGGGAATGAGATGTTCATCGTTAATGGAATTTCATATCCAAAGTGTATGCAGGAATAGATACGTAAGCAATTTAATGGAATTTTTCTAATTATAAATCCCAAGGTTGCACTAAATAAAAGAATAGCAGGAATAGATACCCATTCCCAACAATGATTTACCATCAAAACAGGTACAAATGTATTTACTCGGCACATATTGTATATGTATGTGCACCGTGGATTAATAGTATCTTAGAACAAAATAAGCGTACCTAAATAAAATTAGTGAAGTATTGTCCCTCAAAATCATAAACAAATGTCAAATCTATCAACACGTTAAACTCATTGAGACTTTGTTACAAATCCTTGTGTTAGCTTTTATTAAGTGTTATTAATATGTAACACGACAACATCCAAGTGTAGTAACAAAGTGCCAAGTGATTTGGTGACTAGTAAGTCACGAGTTCGAATCTCACAACAAAAATTACTGAGGAGTAATGTTGCTATGCCATCTGGCTAAGTGTTCACTTACCTTCAGTGGGGTCAATCTATGACACCACCGTCTTATAAAAGCTCCAGTCCCACTCATGTCTTGGCCCCTCCTATCATTAACACAACCAACATTGAAGCCTATCATAAAATTTCTGTACAAATATTGATGAAGTAATCATTAATTTACCGTTATGTTTTGAATTAATCTTGTTCAACAGTGTTGCTTGCCCTGGGTGGGTCTAATTTAGGGATTACTTGTCATCAAACATGATTAGGAAGGGTCCCCTTGACGGATCTATGCACCTATATACAATTGATAGATGAACAATTTATAAACTAATGATATGAAACTAAATAGTCTAAAGTGATATTAAATAATTCCCATATTAATGCTTAAAGCGGTTGGTTCATGATCACCGTGCCTTGGACGGAAGATGATACCTTAGATTAAACGTTGATGCTTGGATTGAAAACAACATGATATCTCATATATATATATATATATACTATACTATACTATATATATATATATTATATATATATATATATTATAAAAGAGCCTAACAATGATTTCAATTTCAATTTTGTCCTAATTTAGAATTATTTAAATTGTTTGCTCTTTATATGTAATTTTGTCTTTATAGATATATTGAGATGCTATGCCTTGTTTGGCAAACCGAATTTTGCCTTCATTTGTGTTTGTGTTTTTTTTTAAACCCAAATAAGGCACTCAAAAACTACTAGGGTTTGTTTGGCAAATCAGTTGTGGCTTTGTTTGTCTAGTTTGTTTCCATTTTTTCCCAAACAAGACACTAAACCCATGGATCAAAAGTCAACAATTTCAGCTATTTTGTTTGGCAAACCGATTTTGTGCTTTATTTTTGTTTTTTTGTTTTCGTTTTTCCCAAACAATTCTTTACACACATATATTGGATCAAAAGTCAACAATTTCGGTGCCTTGTTTGGCAAATCGATTTTGTGCTTTGGCTTTTGTTTGTTTTTGTTTTGGTTATTCCCAAATAAGACTTTACACATATATAATTTACACTTAATAAATTTAATTCATTTGTTTTATAAAATTATTATTTCATACAATTTCATATCTTTTCATACTAAAAAATGATAGGGATACACACCAAATGACACACTAAACGACACACCAGCTTTAACTGTATGTACCATGTGCCGTGTAAGTGATGCATAGAAAAGTGTGAAAAATTCAAACAGCACATGATACATGCATTTAAAGCACAGTGTGTCGTTTGTTGTGTATCCCTATCATTGTTGTTTTATACTCATAATAAATATATAATAATAATCATAATACATATATAAGAAATACTTGGCAAAATTAAAAGACAAATTGTAATTTACAATTACTAATACATCAAAAACCATATTTTATTACACACACATACCTATAAATTTAATTCACACACACATACATTCGTTTGCTTTTTAAATTTAATTTATGTCATTTCATACTCCTCATAAATATATTATAATAATTGATATTATAAATTTAATTCATCATCATAAATACATAATAATAATAATAATAATAATAATAATAATACATATACAAGAAATACTTTGCAAAGTGAAAAGACAAATTGTAATTTACAATTACTAATATATCTACAATCATATTTTATTACGTGCGCATTCCTATAATTCTAATTCACACACACACATACACTTCTATCATACGCATAATAAATTTATATCAAATACTTTGCAAACATAAAAGACAAATTGTTATTTACAATTACTTACATACTCATAATAAATCTATAATAATAATAGTTTTAATAAATTTAATTAATTTGTTTTTGAAATTTATAATTTCATGCAATTTCATATCATTCCCATAAAAAGGAGGGGAAAAAAAAAGAGAACAAATATGATTAGTTTTTTCAAAATATCATGTTGTATAATGTTAAAACAAAGTTATTACTTTTAAATAACACTTTCAATTTTATTGTATGAAGTTTGTATGTAATTAAACAAAAAAGACAAAAGACAAAAAGATGATAAGGTTTTTCAAAATATCACGTGTTATGATATTAAAAATAAGTTATTACTTTTAAACAACATTACTCTCAACTTTATTGTATAAAGTTTATAAGTAGTATTATTTTGTACATAGCTCATACAATAAATTGTGGTTTAAAAAAATAAATAAATTAAAGGAGAGAAATGCTAAAACAAACAGAAGTGAAAACACTAAAGAAAGATTTGGAAACGAAAAAAAAATAAAGAAAAGAAAATATATTTGCTTCAATCCAGGATTATTGAAGCTTTTACGTTTACAACTTTATTTTGATAGTAGTACATTTTAATACATTTAGGATTTAATGTTATTTGATTTTATTTTTTTAGGATTTAGTACTATTTGATTTAATTTTTTTTCAAGTGACAAAACTATAAATGCATCAACAATAAATACATCTAATTTATTTTCTAATTTTGACGGACCCGTGCATTGCAAACAGCAATGAATAATCTGATACAAACAGCAAGTTACTCCTTCAACCTGATACAAACAGCAATGAAAATACAATAGACTCATCACCTGAAAAAAAAAATTAGAATAAGTTAAAAAAAATAGTTGATATGAAGAAGAGCGTGTTGCCAAAAGAAACCCATCTGAGAAACTTTAACTACTATGAATCTGATCGAAAAAATCCCAATTGCTAAGTCTCTTACAATCTTCAATACATGCGTGCACTTTCAAAATGAAACAAACAATACAAACATTAAGACTTGTTAACAGAAAAAGAGGAAAAAATATTTAAAGTGAAAAGGTGTTGTCCCTAGAGAAACAAAGTTTTGATTTCGCTGTTTGCTGACTTCGCGACTGTGGTTTGTTTCTTTTTCTTTTTTGTTTGTCTGAATGTTGGATCATGCTTTGAATATACATATATATATATACACACACTGGAAGGAAAACCGAGCCTCTAGTGCTCTAGTTTGATTTCATATTGGACTCTGGCAAGTGATGTGCTATTCCACCCCCACCAAAATAAAACCACTTCATTCCATGTAATAGAAGTTAACAAACGATCATCTTGAAAATTTGATTTAGATAAGGGTAGTGGAGTCTGAAATGCAAACAAAAGGATTGTAAAAAAAATCTGTCATAAAAGAATTGAACATATGAATAATTGAGTTTAAGCATCAAAGTTGAGGGAATTAGTTGCAAGTTCATTTGAGAGTGAAGGACCAAAACCCAGTTGAGACTTGCATAAGAGTCAAATTTGAGGCAAATAATCCCTGCTAGAATCCATCATGCAATCTGGCCTTAAGAAAAACAAAAATAGGCAATAAGAAAAATAAAATTAAGGAATACCCAATTGTAGTATGGTGTAATATTTTGAATTGAAAGTTGGGAATAAATTTACATATTTTGAAATTAATGAATTACTAACCTCTTCAATTTTGGGATTTTCTTTTCTACTTTAGGATCACTCACCCAGTATTAGAAGAGACATCAGAAGATAACCCAATAGCTTTTTGAGGAAAATCTTTGCCTTCTCGTGGAAGAACTGATAATAGCAATGATCTTGTCAAAATCAAGATATAAAAGTATGCTTAACTTATGCTTTACTTTCAAAAGATTTGCAGTGTGGAAGTAAAGGTCGAACTCACAGAGATTGTTAATTTTAATCCTTTAATTACTAAAATCGAATCTATTTAGTTATAAGTAAATCGGAAGTTTGATTGATTGATGATTTGATTATCACTACTAATTGAACTATGAAATTAAACTTATGGAATTATGAAAATAAATTCTAGAATTAACTCTAAGTAAAGTAGTATGCTAAATTGAAAATTGGTTTAAATATGAATAGATGAGATCTAGGATTACAAATCCACAACTATGCATCGGGGGTCTAGACTTTCTATTCTAAGTTCTATGTTTGGATAGTCACGACCTATTGTAGCTACAAGCCCAACAATATCAACAAAAAGGTATCGTTAGTTCAACCTAAGCATAATCCATCTATGGTTCACATGAATTATCTACCTATGATTAGGGTGTAGCATAACTCATCTTTCCTAAGCATGGATTATAAAAGATGTAAACATCACAATCACATAAGCACTATTGTATGTAAATACTCCTATCAATCACAGAAATCAAGGACTATTTAATTCAATGAGCATAAGGAAAAATCTAAGACAAGAATAGATCCAAAATACTCTTGATTATTATCATTAAAAATTGATTATATATAAATAATCCACCAACATACAATCACTATCCAATACATAAAATCCTAGAATAAGAAAGCATAGAGATTCCCCCTTTACATAGCTAGGGTTTTATTGAAACCCTAGATTAGGAGTTTAGTTGCACATGGTGGATGAAAGCACGAAGATTGAGTTGATGATAGTAATTAGAAACTTTCAAGCTTGCTCTTCTCCTTTCTCTTGCCTTCAAAAGTCTTCAATGAATGAATGTGTCCCCCCCTTTTGATTTAGAATGAGATATATATAGTTATAGAGAGATTAGGAGAGTTTTCCTAAACCTAATCTCACTAAAACTGCTGAAATTTGCATTCTGGACGTAATTGGACAATTTCGTTCACATAGGGGTCTTCAGCTCTTCGAAATACGCATTTTATATTTTTTGTACGGATCTCGCGAGCGGGCCGCGCGAGCGCGTAAAATGGGAGGTCGCGCAAGCGGGTCGCGCGAGCGATTTCTGGGATTTCGCGCGAGCGGACCGCTCGCGCGATGGACTTTTTCCAGCTTCTTTCTACTTGCCTTTTCTCCTTATTTAACCTGGAATCCTTGCTTTATTCTAAATCCTACCATAAAGTGGAAAATGAAGTAAAATTATACAAAAACATGATAAAAACGACTAACAAATGTGAATTAAGGCGTATAATTATGATTTGTTCTCTCCCGATCACACCCCCAAACCTACATTTTGCTAGTCCTCGAGCAAAAAGAATAGAAAAATAAAACTACTAATACTAAAATTCCTAGTCCATTTTCGTATGGATAACGATTGCACTTAGCTTGTGCAACATGCCTTTTAAACCTCTAGGTGTTCCTAGTCGGACGAGTGAAGTCTCGTGAGGGTTCTCATCAACAAGTCACCCACAACCATCTTTATTAATTTTGTAAAATAAAAATTTTATTCAAAATTTAAATATTTCAATGTCAACATCCTTCCTTGATAAAATCAAATTCAAATAAAACTTTAAATTATCAAAAGTAAAACAATCGTACGCCTTCCTACATTATGAAAATAATCCGAAAACATATATTAACAGAATCAATAGAATATATCGAAAACTCGTATGTGTGTGAAATAGTAGTCAAGTGGATATACGACAACTATGAACTTGAAATATAAATCGGATAACTATCTAGTGATGCTTCGACTACAAAGCTCACGTTGTGAATTACACTCTAAAATGAAATCACTCGGAAACAGGTGTAATTATTCGAGTATATGCGAGGAGGATAATTCTATACAAAGCAACAAATCT
Organism: Hydrangea macrophylla; assembly: GCA_033977485.1. Lineage (NCBI taxonomy): Eukaryota > Viridiplantae > Streptophyta > Magnoliopsida > Cornales > Hydrangeaceae > Hydrangea > Hydrangea macrophylla. The sequence continues at coordinate 90,824,010 of CM066988.1, read as the reverse complement.
CGCATATGACATGGAACAACGTATAACACGACAGACAAGATAGTCTCATGAATAGATATCGATCGTCAAGTAAATATCACTACCACCATGATTTTATTCCCTTCATCTATCATAGAATCAATTAGGACTTTACAAGGGTTGTAATGTTGGTCAAGGGTTATAGTTAAGAAAAGAAAGGTAAAAGGAATTCAAAACGTCCTTGAGTAAATAGAAATAGTTGTAATATTTATAATGCAAGGGTTTTACTACAACAACTCTTTATTATTTTTTTCATATTTCTTTTTCAAGGGATCCATCTCTTTTTTTTTTCAATCCTTCTTTCAACATCTTCTATTTTCTATATATATCCATTTTTTTAATGCCTTGTCTATTCAATTCTCCTCTTTACACGAGTCGTATTAGCCCAATTTCTTTATGTAAAACTATTCCTCAACTACTCTTGGACATGGGTTAGGTAACATTTAATAGTGGCGAACTCCATATCGGAGTAGGTAGGATAATAAGTGAACAAATGAAAGGTTTAATAAAAGGCTCAAAAAGGGTTAACAAGGGATATAAAATATTCGTATTGGGTAGGCCAAAGGTCAAAGGGGTTTATTAAAACAGATGGCCTAATATCATTTTCTAGAGCCACATGATTCTTCAATGTTATGATATCAAAGGAAATAGATTCTTTTTTTTATATATGTTAAACATGGTAATTACAATATTAACTCGACTTTCAATCAAAATAAAGAATATTGAGACTAATCAACAAAATAATGCGCTATGTCAATGAGATTCGAATAACATAATAAAACCCTAAAAAAGATTACTATTTAGAAATCCAAATTATATTATAGTTCAATGTCAATATGTATCCATATGACTATGTGTCGTGCAAAAAAAAAATGCAATTATAAGTTATGAAACAATGGTTCTAAGGATATATAGTTCTCACAACATACCTTCATAGAATCGGTAGACATCGGATTACATACTCTCTTAATTTCAAAATTTCAATGAAATCTAATTACGATAGGAAGTAACTCAACATTGAATAATCTTAAGGAAACTTAAGAAAAGAAAATCGTAGTTTATTTATTAAAAGAAGTACTAGAATAAAATGTTTTATAGGTTTTCAGTTTTCTTATTATTGTATCTGTACAATGAATAAACGAAAGTAAAGAAATAACGAACTCCTAAAACAAAATATCTACTAAAATGAATGAACAAACTGAACATAAAAGAAACAAAATAAAAGAACGAATAAAAGAATAACAAATAAACGAAAAACTATCCATATACTCTCCCCCAAACCAAATCACCGGATGTCCCTATGCAGGTGGGAACATGGCAATGACATGGATGTAATCCTCATAAAAGATAACCAGGACGTCCATACCATGAAACACGTCTGAAGGAGGTAACACGCCAGAACGAAAGTACCAATCAACTAGCTCCCACTCCGGATGCTCCGTAGGGTCAAAAGATGGTCCTGGCTCATCAAAATCATCCGAAGCATGAAACTCTGGAACCACATCTACCTTAGCCTCCGTAATGATACCCGGACCCAAATCAACCGCATCATTCTCAGGACTAGAATTAGGCGCAAAGATCAAGGCAATATCCTCAAGTGACCAATCAGGATGACCCGGATGTTGTCGAACAACATCCGACACATAATCAGGGAGGTTCCTATACAGATAGGTTACCACAGGTGTAGGTATATCGGTCGAAATAGGATCAGATAATGAAATGGAAGCTAGACCTGAAAGAACTTCCTCATCGTCATCATCGGTCGAGGAATCAACCGAATCGGATGAAGAAGACTCAGAAGACGTCGGTGGAGCGCCATAAGAGCCATCTATAACCGTAAGGTCATCGCTGAAAAGGTCATCCTTGTCCGAAGAATTAGGACAGATATGAAAGGGGACGCGAGGATGACAACGACTCCAGCCAGGACGACCAATTATACCGTAGGACTTGGCTACCCTAGGACTCGATATAGTATCAAAAGTGGAAGAACTAGAGTCGGAATAATGACTCGACTCACTCGAAGACCTATCAGGTGAAGAAGGTGGGAAAATAGGGTGGTCCATAATATGAGGATGAAAATGAGATATGAGGGTCGAGGTAACTATACGGATATCGGAAAACTATAAACCTGAAACCAAAAATTAAGCCACAACTGAACTTTATTAGTCATAGTTATTAGAAGAAATAAAATTAACGTCACTAGTTACATGAGTGTGTAGCATTAATGAATTCAACATTAAACCTAGGCTATTTAGTTGTGAATTAAATAGAAAATTTGGACATAACTACCCCCAAACCTGAACCTAAGAGATTCCTGTTATAGTGCAATGGGAGTTGGAATTGCGGAGCATTATTAAGTCAATGACAATGGCCCCAAATGAAAGCATTATATAGCCAAGCATGAAAGTGAACGCATAACTAATTCATAGCGATGTTAATGTTGTGACTAACCAGAAGCATAGGAATAGAGCAAACCATACAAGAAAAATAATAAGTGCAGAACTATAATTAATTACAGACCCTCATAACAAAAAAATGAAACGAAAGACAGAAAATAAACTAACCGGTCGAAGCCAGGTACAGCACAATCCTAGTACTAACCAGAAAAATGAAATAAATAATATACAAGATAATGTTTGCAAATGTCTGAATCCTTCCACCCATCCAAATACAAGAAAAATGAAAAATAAAGTCTGTCACCCCTCCAAAGTCAGTCTAATCATCCCCGCTCTCTAGTAACACCAGCTCCAAACCTGTACTCCCCTGGCCTGTAGTCGCAGCATCATCGCCATCACAGTCACTCCCATCACCTCCATCATCTCCGCAATCTTTGCCAGTCTGCTCCTGCTCATCCGGCACCTCACCCTGCTCCCTAGCCACCTGTTGCGTCGGTCTCGAAAAAGCAGACTGGTAAGCAGCCTTGCCCTGGGCTAAAATGTCATCCAACTGATCTGGATGGACTAGCTAGAAATATTAGCGCATATAAGACTGGAGTCTCAGGGTCTCTCCACGGAAGGCACAGACGTCCCCATAGGTCCAAGCATAAGGGGTGTCTTCCGGGGGAGGGGGACGCTGTGCTGCCTGCTCCCGACGTGTTTGGGCCTGCTCGCGGGCCCTCCTCACCTCTAAATTAAGATGATCCAAGCTCAGCTTCCAATCAGCAGAAGCAAACTCTGGGATACGTCCATCTATTGGCTCATCGGCGGGGATAGGGAAGGCCTTGGCCAGGAGAATGGCCATGATGGTGCGAGGGTAAGCCAGTAGGAGTTTGGAGTCGATGGAATGGTCAATGGCCTGGATAGCGAGATGCATGCCCTCCATAATCACGAGACTGGGATGAAACTAGTCTCCGCGATAAACGGCGTGGAGGGCATGGTAGATCTCCTTGGTTCGCTCCTGCTCATGACCAAGGGGGTACAGGTTTCGTTTAAAGACATGGTCGACAAACCACATCTGGCGGGGCATATGGGATCGGCATATAGATTGCCCCGAACCAGATCGGCCGCAACACATGTCACCGATAATGTGGATAAAAGAGTGGGCTTTGATGAGGACGTTTAATTTCGGTATCTGATAGGAATGGATGGAATGTGGAGGATGTCGGCGATATTGTCTGGGTTAAGGTGATGTCATGGCCATCCATGGTTGTGGACAGGAAGGAGTGCTGGTTAAGGGATTGTTTGTGGTAGCGCATATTTTGATAAAATAGGCGAACGAGGCGTGGATAACTAATGAGGTCGGGGTTTTGGAAATATAGTTATGTGGCCAACTTGCGGGCGGTGAGGTTGTTGTGGCCCCACTTTGCATCTTTATCCGAAGCGAAATAGTCAACGTAGATAGCGGCCTCAATCCTAACTCATTTGGGTTTGGGTCGTCTGGAGGAGGGGGCGGTGGAGTTTGTTTTTATTTGCCCTTTGATTACTTTTACGGCGGTTGGGAGGATGACTCGAATTTAACGGATCGTTTGGTCATATTTGAAAAGGTGTGTAAGAATTTTTTTACAAAAAATTTGAAAATGCTGGCTTTAAAATTGGACTATGCCCAGAGAATAGAAAAGGGAAAGGGGGTAGGGAAATGGGTCACCTACAAAGAAAAATCCTGGCAAGGGACACAATCAATATACAATTTAACAGTTAAAATAAAATGGGGTTCACGGGGGAACACCCAATAACTGTGAGAAGAGCCGGTCCCTTCCCACCCACTGTCCCGACAAGGGCACATACTTTACGGCAAGTCACGGGGTACTTGCTGCGTGTTTATAATCAATATATATATATATAATTATGAAAGTCGAAGTGTTTGGTGCGTGACTTGTTTAACTAATGTGAAAAGCATAAAGATTTAATCAAAGTGAATGTCATGAATGTAAGTTATGCTGTCAATCATTATGTTAAGATCATACCCAAGACATTTGACAATTGACGATTGACAATTGACAATTGATCACATTTTTAAGAGTTTAAAAGTTCAGATTCAGATGTGATCTTATTACTTGACACCACTATTAGTGAGTTTCCGAAATCATAACTTCAGCTCCGAAGTCAATCTTAGAAATATAAGGTTACCGTGAGACTAAAATGAACATGATATAAGAATAATTTTGTAAAAAAGGGTTACTCGATTAAAATTTCTAGCATAAAACCATGTTGTTCATTAACATATCCACAACCATAGGACCTTACATCCATATTTAAAAGTCATAGTTGTGGAATTGTAACCTTAACCAAAGTTAGGTTTAGTTACTGAATAAGCGGTTGTATATGTGGGTCCATGTATAAGTGTATGTGTATGAGTCCACAAGTCGTAATTGATGATAATACATACAAATGAAACCCCTAACCCTAAATTTATACTCAAAACAACCACATCTAAGGTTAAGGACAAATATGTGTATCTGTGTGCTTATATGTAAACCTACTCATAGACATACGTGGATAAAGTCCTAATTAGAACCCTAGAATTTATGGATATATTCAACTTCGAGGTTAGGGTTTGAGAATTCGTATTCGTGAGTGTATATGAGGATAAGTGTCGATATATGTCAATATCGGTTTCTATCTATATGGTTTGAAAATAGGGTTTGAAAATAATGTAGGTACGTTTATAGATCTGGAAGTTCTATATGAGGTGGAAAGAGATCTGTGTACTAAGTTGTTCCCAATTCATATCCTAATTCAAACGGAATGCTCTCAATCGAATCATGGATGTTGTCAAAGAAAAAAACATAGAGATTTGCAAAATCAAGATGAATCTGTGTAAATTCTTATACACGAATCTACACACATACACATGTAGCTATAGGTGCAAACCCAAATCAATTCATTATTGCTGTCTAAATGAATATGTGTAAGTCTGTGTATGTGTGTATCAATATATATATCGATATCTGTGTATGTATATACATATATATATATCTGTATATGTTTGGATGAGGATCTTGAAAATGGATACCCTAAATTTGAACCGTATATATATCCGTATGCTTGTGTAGATATTAATGTATATACATGTAGATATATGTACGTATCGATGTATGTATGTATATATATATGTATAAAGGTATATGGTTACCTGAGATTGGATACTCGAGTAAAAGAGGGGGTGTTTTTGGCCATGATTCGTGTGGTTAGCGGCGGCGGCGTGTTGTGGTGGTGGTGGTCTGGCGATGACGGACGGTGGCGGTGTGGTGGTGGTTTGTGGTGGAGAGAAGGAGAGAGCGATGGAATCGTGAGAGAGAGAACGAAGAGAGGGGAGAGAGAGAGAACTAAAATATCTAGGGCACAGCCTTGTATTTAAAAGAAAGGGCTCCTCGCGTGTGCGGACCACGTGATCGAGCCTCGCGCGCGCAGATTCCTCCGCGAGAAGAAGCTGAGGCTTTGTTTTGGGGAACAAAAAATTTTCTTTAAGGCAAAAACTCGCGCCAACAGTCCGCTCTAGCGAGGACCTCGCTTGCGCGAATCATGGCACGAGTTTGGGCAGAAAGTTGGTGGTGAAAATTTTGTCCAAAAATTTGTCTAAGGGGAATTCTCGCGCGAGCGGGCCGCGCAAGCAACTTTTCGCGCGAGCGGGCCGCGCGCTCGAGAGTCTGTTTTTTCAATTTTCTCTTCTGTTTTCTTGTGTAAGTGTTTTAGAATTCAATTTTTCTCTTTTTGGGCAATTAAATCTCAAACATTAGCAGACAAAACTCCTAAAAAATGAACAAAACTAAAGAAAATTCTAATAAAAACTTGGGTTGCCTCCCAAGAAGCGCTAAGTTTTACGTCGCCAGCTCGACCGATGCTCGTGCTCAGTCAAAATAGATCGGATCTACCAAATCTATTGATTCTATCTCTCTTTCATCTATCTCGTCAGATCGGTACGGCTTAAGTCATTGGCCATTTACTTTAAAAGGTGTTCCGCTGTTTGTATCTTGGATTTCAATCGCCCCATGCGAGAACACTTGCGTTATTATAAACGAACCGTTCCAATGGGAACGTAACTTTCCTGAAAACAATCTTAATTTTGAATTAAACAACCAGACGCGTTGTCCAACCTCGAAATTTTTTCTTACGATCATCTTATCGTGAAACGCTTTCACACGTTCTTTATAGATTTTTGAATTCTCATAAGCCTCTCGTCTTAGTTCCTCTAATTCTTGTAATTGAAGTTTCTAGTGACATCTTGCCGCATTTAAATCTTGGTTAAGTAATTTTACGGCCCAGTAGGATCTATGTTCAAGTTCTACCGGTAGGTGGCATGCTTTTCCAAAGACTAGTCGGTAGGGAGACATTCCATAGGAGTTTTATAAGTTGTCCGATACACCCAAAGCGCATCGCTCAGTCGTTGTGACCAATCTTTGCGATCTGGATGTACCATTTTTTCTAGTATACTTTTTACTTCCCTATTTGAAACTTCAACTTGGCCCTGGGTTTGCGGATGGTACGCAGTTCCAACCTTATGGGTGACAGAATATTTTCGGACGAGGGCTTCAAAGTAATGATTACAGAAATATTTTCCCCCGTCACTTATAATCGCTCGTGGAGTGCCGAAACGACAAAATATGTTATCTTTTATAAATTGAACAACAACTTTATGGTTGTTTGTTTTGGTCGGAACTGCCTCCACCCACTTAGAAACATAGTCGACCGCGACTAAAATATATTCGAACCCAAAGGACGACGGAAACGGACCCATAAAGTCGATACCCCACACATAAAATATTTCGATAATAAGGATTGGGGTCATGGGCATCACATCGCGACGTGACATGTTACCTATTTGTTGGCATCGGACGCAGTTTTGACAAAATTCGTGTGCGTCTTTAAACAGTGTTGGCCAATATAATCCACTTTGGAGGACTTTAGCAGTTGTACGACGACCTCCAAAGTGACCTTCGCATTTTAGAGAGTGATAAAAGTTTAAAATGGAATTGCATTCACTCTCCAGAACACAACGTCGCATTATTTGATCAGAGCAATGTTTAAATAACAGCGGGTCGTCCCAGTAATAGTGTTTAATTTGAGAAAAGAAACGATCTTTATCTAAACGAGACCACGTATGCGGGGTATATCCCGTAGCTAAGAAATTGACGATGTCACTAAACCACAGACGATTCGGGTAGATAAGGCGAATAATTGCTTGTCCGGAAACGAATCCTTGAGAGGGGTAAGATCGTCGGATTCTACAAGAATTCGTGACAGGTGGTCAGCTACAACATTTTTAGAATTCTTTTTATCACGTATTTCATAATTAAACTCCTGAAGGAGTAAAATCCATCAGATTAATCTAGGTTTCATTTCACTCTTATTCAATAAACAGCGTAATACGGCATGATCCCGTATACACAATAACCTTTGACTCTAATAAATATGAAAAAAATTTATCAAGGGCAAACACGACTGCTAATTCAGTTGTTGTGTAGTTTAACTGTGCGTCATTTAGTGTTTTACTCGCATAATAGATGACGTGGGGGATTTTATTAACTTTCTGTCCCAAAACGGCTCCAACGGCATAATCGGAAGCGTCGCACATTAATTCAAACGGTAGTGACCAATCAGGGGATTGGATTATCGGAGCCGTGGACAATAAGGTTCGCAATGTTTTGAATGCTTTTAGACATTCATTATCCAAGACAAATGGAACATCCTTGGCCAACAAATTGCACAAGGGTCATGAAATTTTACTAAAGTCTTTGATAAATCGTCTATAGAAGCCAGCATGACCTAGGAAAGAATGAATTTAACGAATGGACGAAGGAGGTGGAAGTTTGTCAATTAACTTAATTTTTGCTTTATCAACCTCTATACCCCGCTTGGACACAACGTGACCCAAGACTATTCCCTCTTGAACCATGAAATGGCTCTTCTCCTAACTCAACACCAAATTTGCTTCCTCGCATCGAGCGAGGACTTGCGTAAGGTTTTGAAGGCATTCATCAAATGTAGGACCAAAAATTGAGAAATCTTCCATAAATACCTCCAGAAATTTCTCAACCATGTCCGAGAAAATTGCCATCATACACTGTTGAAAGGTGGCCGGTGCATTACGCAAGCCAAACGGCATACGACGGTAGGCAAAGGTTCCAAAGGGACATGTAAACGTTGTCTTTTCTTGGTCATCAGGATAGACGAGCACCTGGTTATAACCGGAGTATCCATCTAAGAAACAATAGTAACTCTGATCGGACAAACGTTCTAGGATATGATCAATGAATGGGAGAGGGAAGTGACCCTTACGAGTCATCGTATTAAGTTTTCTATAGTCAATGCATACTCGCCAACCTGTGGTTTGTCGGGTGGGTATAAGGACTCCTTTTTCGTTTGGTACGACCATAATACCCGATTTCTTTGGGACCACCTGAGTGGGGCTGACCCAATTACTATCGGAGATCAGATAGATAATACCTGCATCTAAGAGTTTTATAACTTCTTTCATAACCACCTCTTTCATGTTGGGATTAAGCCAGCGTTGCATCTCTCTAGACGGTTTAGCGTTTTCCTCTAAATTTATGCAATGCATACACACTGACGGATCAATTGCTTTTAAATCGACAACAGCCCACCCGATTGCTTTCTTATGATTACCCAGGACCTGTATCAGTTGTAATTCTTGAAGTACAGTTAAGTTTGATGCTATTCTAACTGGAAGTGTTGTGTTAGGTCCTAGTAATGCATATTTCAGAGAATCTGGCAACGGTTTAAGTTCAAGTGTCGGAGGACACTCAATGGATGGTAACGCCGGTGCATGTGTAAGAGGCGGTAAAGACTCTATTTTAGGTGTCCATGGAAGTGCACTAGGTGTATGTACTGATTCTGATAAAGAATTCAAATCTTCAATATTAGTATCAATATTGAAATTGTTAAAATTGAAATGAGATAGACATGCTTCCAAAGCTTCCTTAGTTAACATAAAAGGCGCTGCCTCTTCAACTAATTTGTCTATTAAGTCTATGGCATAGCAGTCTGCCTCTTCATCATCTCTATATGGTTGATTAGATGCATTAAAGACGTTAAGACGCACGGTCATGTTACCAAAAGTTATATCCATTACTCCAGTCCTACAATAATAGAGTTAGTCGTGACTAGAAAAGGACGTCCTAGAATGACTGGGACGTGTTTACTAGCATCTAAGACTGGTTTGGTGTCTAGCACGATGAAATCTACCGAATAGTAGCATCTATCAACTTTTACCAACACGTCTTCTACTACCCCTTGGGGGACTTTAATTGACCTATTGGCTAATTGTAAGGTGGCCGCAGTCGGCTTGAGTTCTCCTAAGCCCAAATGTTCATATACCGAATAAGGTAGTAGATTCACACTTGCTCTTAAATCAAGAAGAGCCCGGTGAATGTATTTATCACCGATGTGACAAGCGATGGTTGGAGTACCCGAGTCTTTGTATTTTAGAGTGTTATAATTAAACATGGAGCTAACCTTTTCCGTTAAAAAGACTTTTTTAGATAAATGGTTTCTAGATTTTCTCTTTTGGGTGCATAAGTCTTTTAAGAATTTAGCGTATAGAGGTATTTGCTTAATAGCGTCAAGTAATGGGATGTTATCTTTACCTCTTTAAATGTCTCAAGAATATCCTCTAGGCGTGTTACCTTCTTCGAGAAGTGAGATGGGACATCCTCGCTTGGAGGGAATGGCATTCTCGGTACATAATTTGATGGATTTGTCGCTTTAGACATATTCGGTACCGAAGGATCTGGGCCCTTCGTAACTTTATCGTTATCTCCATCTAGTTCCTTACTTACTCCCTTACCCTTATCTTTTTGAGGTTCAGGAGGAGGTATAATCTTCTCCGGACGTTCAGTCGCTCTAGTCGACATCGCATTTACTTGGTCACTCGTCGAACTTACCTCATATTGTCCTTTAGGGTTTTGGACCGGTTGACTTGGTAACTTTCCCTCATTACGACGGTTTAAGGTATTAGCAAGTTGTCCCATTTGGGATTCTAATTTGGCTATCGATTGCGTGTGAGAGTTAACAAGTTGCGACTGTGATTGCGATTGGGCCTCTAGGTTTTTTAATGACGCCAATACACTCTCCTCAAAAGTTTTATCCCTAGGAGGATTAGCACGGAAGGGAGGTTGTTGGTATTGATGTTGTTGAGGCCTGGGTGCATTTGGGAAATTCGTCGTCGCTGGTTTTGAATACGGACCTTCACTATTAGATTTCCAGGAAAGGTTCGGGTGAGGTCCCCATGTCAAGTCCGGTTTATAACCCGCGGGGTTATAATTGGGTCTTTGGAACTATTGGACAGCATTTATATGTTGTTCTACAAATTCTGGAAATTGTGATGCGGATGGACATGCTAATGTCGAATGAGACGAATCTGAGCATAACTGACATGCTTCCACAGGATGAGGTGGGCCTTGCATGTGGCCCATCATCATGAGTTGGTCCATTTTCCCATTTAATTCTTGAATTTCATATGAATGGTTAGACTCAACTTTAGCCTCTCTTTTTGGTTGTGGTGGGAGGTGTCCCTTGGGGCGTACAGATACCGCTTGGTGCATAGAGTTTTCGCTTAATGTTTCGAATATCTTCCAAGCTTCATCCGCACTCTTGTAGAAGAACGTCCCCGCACAAATAGCATCGACGGTGTTACGCACAGCGGGGATTAGTCCCTCGTAGAAGACTTACATAAGTTGCCATTTGGGTATCTGATGATGAGGGCAAGAACGTAAGAGTTCTTTAAACTGTTCCCACGTATCATAAAGGGTTTCGCCATCTTGCATTGTGAAATTAGTTATAGATTTTCTAATTTGATTTGTTCTAGTAATGGGAAAAAATTTCTGTAGGAAAGCAGTCTGCAACTCATCCCATGTTCTTACTGAATTTGGCTCCAAGGATTGGAGCCAATACTTCGCTTTGTCTTTAAGTGAAAATGGGAAAAGACGCATTTTTAACTCATCATCTGTTAAGTTCTGAATTTTTAACGTGGCACAGATACCCTGAAATTCACCTAGATGATTATAAGGGTCTTCCTTAACATGACCGTGAAATGACGGAAGGAGTGCAATAGTTGACGATTTGATTTCAAAGTGCGATTCAGTTACTTTCGGTAATGCAATACACGACGGTGGTGTGTAGGCAGTAAGAGTAAAGTAATCCTTTAAAGGTGGTGGTGGGGGTATGTTAAGATTATCCCCATCATTCCGATTATTTCCATTATTCCTGTTATGTCCAAAATTAGCCATTGGAATAGGTTCGATTTTTATCGTTCTAGTTTTCCTTAAACGGTTAAGAGTATTTTGGATTTCTGACTCAAACAAAGATGTCGGTTCCGGTGTGGACTCGTCTTCTAGAATCAACCGAGCTCTAGAAGCTTGTGTTGACGACCTAAGGACTCTAAGGGTGCGTTCAAGTTCGAGATTAAGCAGATTTAATTTAGGTTTACTTGAACGAGTACTAAACATAAACTAAAGACTGATTCAATTGAAGCAAAAATAAGCTATGCTAATAACCAAGCATGCAAGCACACAAAACTAATATGATGCATGAAATTATCCTGCAATGCAATGACCGCGTCAAGCCCAGCGCCCCGGGTTTCCTAGCTAATGCAGTGCTCACTCCACACCTACCCTAATCCAAGTATTACGTCTCAGCGCCCTGACTTACAGTGGTTTGATGCGAAATTTAAACAACGGATTTACTTGGTAGTTTTTAATGGATTGTAATTTTTTTTTATTTTTCAGGTCCGCGTAAGCTCCGTTGACGTGCACAGCTGCTCCACTCGAACTTGCTAGAATTGATGATTTGAAATCTGCAAAAACAAGGATAATTTTATCGACTCGAAAGTAAAAACTAGAAATAAAGAAAATAAAATAGAAGCTAATATCTACTAACGAAGAAAATTACGATTCTAAAAATTAACGGCAAAAATTATTTCAATCCCGGGCAACGACGCCAAAAATTGATCTTTTCAAAATCAAGATATAAAAGTATGCTTAACTTATGCTTTACTTTCAAAAGATTTGCAGTGTGGAAGTAAAGGTCGAACCCACAGAGATTGTTAATTTTAATCCTTTAATTGAATCTATTTAGTTATAAGTAAATCAGAAGTTTGATTGTTTGATGATTTGATTATCACTACTAATTAAACTATGAAATTAAACTTATGGAATTATAAAAATAAATTCCAGAATTAACTCTAAGTAAACTAGTATGCTAAATTGAAAATTGGTTTAAATATGAATAGATGAGATCTAGGATTACAAATCCACCACTAACTATGCATCGGGGGTCTAGACTTTCTATTCTAAGTTCTATATTTGGATAGTCACGATCTATTATAGCTACAAGCCCAACAGTATCAACATGAAGGTATTTTTAGTTCAACATAAGCATAATCCATCTATGGTTCACATGAATTATCTACCTATAACTAGGGTGTAGCATAACCCATCTTTCCTAAGCATGGATTATAAAAGATGTAAACACCACAATCATATAAACACTATTGTATGTAAATACTCCTATCAATCACAGAAATCAAGGACTATTGAGTTCAATGAGCATAAGGAAAAATCTAAGACAAGAATAGATCCAAAATACTCTTGATTATTATCATTAAAAATTGATTATATATAAATAATCCACCAACATACAATCACTATCCAATACATAAAATCCTAGAATAAGAAAGCATAGAAATTCCCCCTTTACATAGCTAGGGTTTCATTGAAACCCTAGATTAGGAGTTTAGTTGAACATGGTGGATGAAAGCACGAAGATTGAGTTGATGATAGCCATTAGAGACCTTCAAGCTTGCTCTTCTCCTTCCTCTTGCCTTCAAAAGTCTTCAATGAATGAATGTGTCCCCCCCTTTTGAATTAGAATGAGATATATATATATATATAGTTATAGAGAGATTATGATGGTTTTTCCTAAACCTAATCTCACTAAATCTGCTGAAATTTGCATTCTGGACGTAATTGGACAATTTCGTCCATATAGGGGTCTTCAGCTCTTCAAAATACGCGTTTTATATTTTCTGTACGGATCGCGCGAGCGCTTAAAATGGGAGGTCGCGCGAGCGATTTCTGGGATTTCGCGCGAGCGGACTGCTCACGCGATGGGCTTTTTCCAGCTTCTTTCTACTTGCTTTTTCTCCTTATTTAACCTGGAATCTTTGCTTTCTTCTAAATCCTGCCATAAAGTGCAAAACGAAGTAAAATTATACAAAAACAGGATAAAAACGACTAACAAATGTGAATTAAGGCGTATAATTAGGATTTGTTCTCTCCCGCCAAAAATTGATCTTGTCAAAATCAAGATATAAAAGTATACTTAACTTACTCTTTACTTTCAAAAGATTTGCAGTGTGGAAGTAAAGGTCGAACCCACAGAGATTGTTAATTTTAATCCTTTAATTACTAAAATCGAATCTATATAGTTATAAGTAAATTGGAAATTTGATTGATTGATGATTTGATTATCTCTACTAATTAAACTATGAAATTATGAAAATAAATTCTAGAATTAACTCTAAGTAAACTAGTATGCTAAATTCAAAATTGGTTTAAATATGAATAGATGAGATCTAGTATTACAAATCCACCACTAACTATGCATCGGGGGTCTAGACTTTCTATTCTAAGTTCTATGTTTGGATAGTCACGATCTATTGTAGCTACAAGCCCAACAACATCAACAAGAAGGTATCGTTAGTTCAACCTAAGCATAATCTATCTATGGTTCACATGAATTATCTACCTATAACTAGGGTGTAGCATAACTCATCTTTCCTAAGCATGGATTATAAAAGATGTAAACATCACAATCACATAAACACTATTGTATGTAAATGCTCCTATCAATCACAGAAATCAAGGACTATTTTGTTCAATGAGCATAAGGAAAAATCCAAGACAAGAATAGATCCAAAATACTCTTGATTATTATCATTAAAAATTGATTATATATAAATAATCCACCAACATACAATCACTATCCAATACATAAAATCCTAGAATAAGAAAGCATAGAAATTCCCCCTTTACATAGCTAGGGTTTCATTGAAACCCTAGATTAGGAGTTTAGTTGCACATGGTGGATGAAAGCACGAAGATTGAGTTGATGATAGCCATTAGAGACCTTCAAGCTTGCTCTTCTCCTTTCTCTTGCCTTCAAAAGTCTTCAGTGAATGAATGTGTCCCCCCTTTTAGATTTAGAATGAGATATATAGAGTTATAGAGAGATTATGAGGGTTTTCCTAAACCTAATCTCACTAAAACTGTTGAAATTTGCATTCTGGACGTAATTGGACAATTTCGTCCACATAGGGGTCGTCAGCTCTTCAAAATACGCATTTTATCTTTTTTTGTACGGATCGCGCGAGCGGGCCGCGCGAGCGTGTAAAATGGGAGTCGATTTCTGGGATTTCGCGCGAGCAGACCGCTCGCGCGATGGGCTTTTTCCAGCTTTTTTCTACTTGCTTTTTCTCCTTATTTAACCTGGAATCCTTGCTTTCTTCTAAATCCTGCCATAAAGTGGAAAACGAAGTAAAATTTTACAAAAACAGGATAAAAATGACTAACAAATGTGAATTAAGGCGTATAATTAGGATTTGTTCCCTCCCGATCAAGCAACCTAATCAAAGAATCCTATGATCATTTTTCAAAACAAAAAATAAAATTAAAAGATTCAAAAACACAGTTTTAAAGATCTTCAATACCTAGTAGCCATGATACGTAATTCAGATTCCCATCCTCATTATTGGTGCTCAATCGATCAATTCCTGCCATTCAAGTCATTCAATTCCAATTAGTTTATTTCCTTATACATGTATGTGTGTAGATATATACACAAATTTGGATAGATGTGGCTGCTTGTTTGGGTTGCAACCTCAAGTTTGAAATCACTAATCTTCACCAGAATTTCTTCTTTTTTTTTTTGTTTTTATTCTTCAATTAATTATCAATACCACCAAGAGATGAAGAGATTAGAGAGATAGAGAGAAACCTGAGAGGGGTCACCTTAGAAGCAACCTCGGACACCGGCCTATCGCACCAAAAGTCTGTTTTATAGCATGCTTTTTTCCTTCATGCAATATTAAAGCATGATTTTTTCCTTCATGCAACATTAAGCAACCTCAGACACCGACCTGTCGTACCAAAAGTCTGTTTTATAGCATGTTTTTTTCCTTCATGCAACATTAAGATGTCATCACCACTCAAATAATAATAAATCAAAGCCGTGATGAAAAAGCCAATTTGAACTCATTTTAACTCTAGCTCTAAACTATTATTGCACTACTTTTTCTTCAGTGGCGATATAAATCTGTATAGACATCTGTAGACTGTTGCCACTATTTTTCTGAAGAAGCTGTTGTGCTTGCTTTGCGAGAAACATTAATAAAATACACAATAGTACAATAGTGATTATAATAGAATTTGTTTCCTCACCTAGCATATATGTACACTTTTTCTATCATATCATTGTTGTGGTTGCTTCCCTAAAGACAATTGGGAAAATTGAGTAAAAGGTAAAAGGAAAAAAAATTGAATCATTTACAGAAGAATTAAAAAATAAAACAAAAGAGTGTGAGCAACCTTTTAGCATTGGTCAACAAACTTCCAGACAATCACAATCATAGGTCTTGTTTTAAGAACCTAGAAAAAGGAAAGTAAAAGCAGTAAAATTTAAGCCAAAAATAAGTAGCATCCAAAGAAAAGTAAAAGCTGTAAAATCTAAGCCAAAAATTAGTAGCCTCCACAGTCGCAGAGAGATACCTCTACACTTTTATTTATGCTGTTGAATTCTACTTTTTTGTTAGTTTCTTTCCATGGTGAATAGTATTTTCCACAAGAGGAATGCTCTAAATGGAGTGAAAAATGTCATACCAGGTTTGCATCCGCTTCAAGGCCTTACATGATGTAATCACAAGTAATTTCTAGCCCTCTTGCATCCACCCAAGTGGTGCCAATCTGTGTGAAATTGTTTGGTTGGTAAATTCCTCTACGGATATAAGTGGAACTATATAAGTGCGAGCGTGCCAGGCAAGCAAATTACCAATGTGTGTGATTTGATAAGTTTCCAATTAAACTGCGCCTCACCAGGGAGATTGTGGTGACGTTCGATGCCTTAACAAGGACTTCAAACGTGTAAAGATATGACTAATTGAATAACTTTGAACTATATAATATATAACTACTCCTATGGAAAACAATAGAGTAGAAGGAAATAATAAAATAACAGACTATTCTATTAAGTAAAACAAGTTACAATCTAACCTTGAAGATAACTTCGAAGGTGTCCTAATTCGAACTATAAAAATACTGATAAAATTAAAATGTTTATAAAGATATAGAGGAGTATTGATTGAACGAGAGATCCCTCCTTGATCACGAACATCTTCTATTTATAATCATCGAGGCTTCACTGTAACAACCTGCATTTTCATTTAATCTTAAATTGACATTTCCATAATTAATCTGTATTTGCATTGTCATATTTAAAATCAAATTATATTGTCTTTTGTTATTAATTACGATTCTCATATTTGGAATCTTATTACTTGTCTAAATTCATATTTAAAATTCTTGTTGGGGTCAGACTGTAATTTTACAAATTTAGTAGTACCTGTGTTGGATTTTAAAACTGTATTTCGAAACGATGGAAATATTTTCTTTTTAACTCAAGCAGTATTTTTATAAAACTGGGAAACCATTTCTCACACAAAAAGGAAATTTCTGTAATTTTGGGGTGACCACCGCGCCGCGAAAATACCAGTTTATGTTCAAAACTGTCCGCGCTAGATTAAACTTCCACAGATTTTGGAAGTGATGTAAAGCAAGATTTGACACTTGCTTTACTTTCAATTTATGGCAACTCATCATTGGCTTAGGCCTTGTTTGGTTAGACTTGTTTTGAGCGTGTTAATGTTGTGCCATAAGCTAATTTCCCAAACAACTTAAGCTTGACCCCTATTGATCTATACTACCCTTTCAAAATCTGTAGAGTTATATATGTATCAGTATATGTACGTATCTATATCTGTGTATATTAGTAGTTAGTTAATTAGTAAATAAAATTCAATTTGTTGAGCCTTGATCAAGGGATTTGGAGCCCAAGTTCACCCGAATTTAGTTTCCATATATGCACCTACACACTCTCACTTTCAGTATACATATATCACAGAGAGAAAAGAGAGAGCTGGAGAGTTTAATTTCAGAAAATTTGCTAGAGAGAGAGGACTCAATCCCCATAGCCAAAGCTTGGGTTTGAATTTCAATATTGCTTCTCTTTCTCAACAATTACTTCAATCACAATTACAGTGAGTATTTCTAACTCACTATGAAGTAAATCATACTTGCTTACTGTGTATTTGATTGAAATTGAAAACTCCCATTGTTATGTTCATCCATGGAAGCTTGAAGCTTCAATACTCAATTTTTCAACCTTAATCAAAATTTATTTTTAGAATGGAATATGAAAGATTATAGCATGTAGAGACTACGGTTACAATATTAGCGCTTAATTCGTTCATATTGCGACGTATGCTTAAAATGAAGTTTTATCATCTTTTAGTTTTTCGCAAAATTAGTGATCAACATTTGGATTCATGTTAAATTAGTTGTGCATTCTTAATCCTTGTGAAAAACCAGAGAAATCCATATGTTACATGTCTTATAAACTTTCAAATTCGAAAATGGGTCAAAAGACCCCCTGATTTCCGAAACAGGGGAGTCTCAACGAAGAAGATAAAGCCACTGCAAGAACTCGCGCATGCGGCCCGCGCGCGCGAGCCGCGTATTTTCAGGCAGACAGAAAAGGTTTTAATAAGAAAAATAAAAATTAGGCAGATCGTGTTGCGAGTGACCTGCGCGAGCGATCTCCCTATATTCTGGCACTTGGAAAAGTTTTATAAAAGAAAAGGAAAATTAAACATATCGCTCGAGCAGCCCGCGGGCGCGGCCTTGGACAGTTTCCGGTTTTTGCTTATTTTATGTTAAGGAACTGTTGGGTGATGTTTTATGAACTTTTAAAGCTCTGTTTGAGAAATTTACTAAATCAGAATCATATTTGGGTATGTTTGGATGATTAAAACGTTGTATTGTGACTTATCAACCCCCGCACGTATATTATACCTATAACTCAGCATTTTTTGTTTAAGTGTCATGACATACATGTGGAGTTAGTTGTACATGCATGGTGAGTGTAAATGTTGGTCAGTGTGGAAAAGAGTAATGGTCAGTGTGGAAAAGAGTATGTGGTTGAGATTGTGTTGTGGACACTCCCGGGTAATTGTGTACCAAAGTGTGACGTGTTGAGATTGCGGTGAGAGTATCTTTGTAATGCGATGGTGGCAAAACTGGACACTCCCTGACGCCCATGGAAGCGTCAAAGTGTGTGACACCAAACTTGGACATTCCCTAGCACCCATGGTAGTGCTAAAGTGTGGCCTACGGACACTCCCTGGTACCCGAGTCTGAATACTGCGTGAGGTTACCTCCGGTATTTGCGATGCGGATTAGGTACTAAAGTGTGAGGCATTGGACACTCCCTGGTACCTCGGACCAAAGTGTGAGGCAAATTGGACATTCTCTGGCACCCCTGTGCTAAAGTGTGGCTATTGGAGTATTGCAAGGATACTGGTGTGAGATAGTGGGTTGTTGTGTTTGTCGAGAGAAAAGAGTCGGTAAGATGGGATGGTGCATTATTTTCATAGACGGTCACATATCTGTGAATTATAGCTTTCAAATGATATTATGGTTGGCTTCTAAAATGAACTCTCTACTTTAATGTAAACTTATTGAATTAAATGGGAACTGGAAAATGGTAAATGAGTATGTGTTACATTCAAAGTTATGTTTTTAATACTCACCAGCTTCTTGAAGCTGACGGCGTTGATGCCTCCTGGACATTCGTGTCTAGGTTTTTCAGGTTATGACCTTGCTGGACTATACGACTACGCAAATTGAGAAACACTGCTGGAAGGAGAATTTACTTTTATATATTTTAAGTTATGAACTGTTTTGTGATAAGGATGACTGTAATAGGCGATAGATATTGTTTTGTTTAAGGCGGCTTGTGCCTTAGTTGACCCCGTTTTGTAATATTTAATAAGTTAGAAAATTTTATAAGTCTTGATTGCTCTACTCTGATTATTATGTTTTTGTTGTTGACGTTTGGGACAGAATCGATCCTTCAAACTGTCGCGACCTACGGGTCCATAAAGGAAATTAAACGCTTTTCTTATTCATGCTACGTCGGGGCATGACAGGATTTAGTAGTATCAGAGCCAGGTTATTATTTATCTTAAGATAGTTTAGCTAGGTTAGGGTTTACCAGTTTAGACCCGATTCCACGATCTGTTAGCTTAGCTTCACCCACCCGATGATACGACAGGGAGGATAGACTTAGGACCCAAACGCCTAAGATTATCTCTGTCCTGACTTAAGTTAGTACCTTTTTCAGGTATGGACCCAGCTCAGCCCCTTTTTGTGCCTGATGCGTTCGGAGGGCATTGGGTTACTGTGGGAGCGATAGTACCGGCTTTTGCGACACTTTATTTTACCACTGTTGGACAGCGTGCAGCTACTACCGTCGAGTTAGATCTCTGGCACCAGATTCATGTGTTAGGGCTGGTTGATTTATGCCGTGCTCGCCTCGAGATTCTTTACTTTATAGAGATTCAGCATTTAGTGCTTGTAGAGATGGTTCGCTTGGTTAACAGCGATGCCTTTTATTTACCTCTTGAGGTTCAGGTTGTGTAGGCTCACCTTGCACAGTTGGAGATGCCTCCACCAGTCGTCCCCGCTGTTGAGGATGATGGTGACGGTGACGTTGTACTTGCTCCTATTATCGAGGACGCTGAGGAGGATGGCATGGGTTGGGACGACTTCGCAGTTGACCTTAAGGAGGCACTAGTACTCGAGCTAGCTTTGCCAGAGACAGATGCCCCTGGACCTGCTTAGTTGTTGACCTCACATAGCTGTAATTTTGGGGCAGGCCCTTCTCATGTCCAGCGACTTCATCAGGCCGACTCGCTTGACCTTTTGATGGCTACCTATGGTAATGACTGACCGTTTAGATGTCGCCTTGTATATATTGACTGTTTTTGACTAGTAGCTTTATTCTCTTTTTGCAACCTGTATCTACATACATTAGAATGTAGGGAAATAACCCTATTTTTGGCATTAACTCTTGCATGGACAATATGCATCCTAACCCATATAGATAGGGTAGGCATTGACCTGATCATACATGCTTTTTGTATCAACTTGATCGAGAAGTTATATATAGAAATACCCTTTTTGATATTGTCGCTGCTTAAACTACTTTACATCTTTGCTTCATGCATTTTTCTCATTCTACTATCACTATCATGCATAGAATGACTGGGAGACCCAGGAGGGACAGGAATTTGATCGAGGGAGAACCTGAGGCTGCCGATCCTATGGGGATGTTCGAAGCATTTGTCAGACATTTCAAAAGAATCCGTAATACGAATGACAACCGACGAGGCCATCAGACTGGAGATAAGCTGCTGGAGAGATTTCGTGTACTAAGGCCCGAGCAGTTTGCGGGTGCCGCAGAACCATGGAAAGCGGAACAGTGGTTAAGACAGATGGACCGCATGTTCGAGGCTGTCCAGTGCAATGAGATGGATAAGAGAAGGTTAGCTACTTTTCAATTGACTAATGCCGTCGCAGATTGGTGGGATTCAGTCACAGCTACCATCAGGAATGAAGTTGCGACAGGAATGACATGGACTGCATTTAAGGGAAGGTTTCTAGAGAAGTATTTCCCGGCTACAAAAAGGCACAGAAGGGAGAAAAAATTCATAGAGTTGACTCAAGGGACTAAGTTGGTACAAGAGTACACTACTCAATTCGAGAGGCTGTCTCAGTTTGCCCCTCACATGGTTGATACCGAAGAAAAGAGGATCTGTAAGTATAACCAAGGGCTGACACAGCAGATTCGCCGCCTGACTCTCGGCCACCTAGATAAGTCTTTCGAAGGACTAGTCGGCCTGGCCACTGATTTGGAAGCAGATGCTCGAGTGAATCGGAAGCAATTTGAATTTCGACAGCCTCAGAGGGGTAATTTTGGGAATAGACCACCAATGAATTGTACCCAAGGATAGAAGAGGAATTTTAACGGAAGTAAGAAGACCCAAGCTATCACCTATCTGACTCAACCTCGAGTTGGTGAAGGAAGTAGCGCTGGGAAATGTTTCAACTGTGGCAACCCCGATCATCTGGCTCAAGATTACAAGGCACCAAGGCGTGTTACTCAGCAAGGCATAGTCTGCTACAACCATGGTGAACCAGGTCACATCAGCAAGTTCTGCACTGCTCCTAAGCAGGTGACGTATGGTCAACAGAATCAGACTCGCTTGAATGCTGTTATCCCAGATGCTGCTAGATATGACGAAACTATTTATGAAGAAGGAGTTTATGGAGACGCTCAACCTGATCAACAAGCAGTGGAAAGTACTTTGACTTTGTTTAACTCCCAAGTTAGAGTTTTATTTGATACGGGTGCTACTCTTTCGTTCATATCTGTTAATACGATTTGGAGATTGGGTATCTTACCTCATCGTTTAGAGAAAGCTTTGAGGGCTAATTCAACATTAGGAGCCACAGTCAGATTAGGACACATGTGCAAGGATTGTCCTTTACGGCTAGGAGACCGTGAAATCCCTACAAGATTGATCATCCTATCTCAGAACCAAGCGAAGCTGGACTGCGCGAGGAAGAGAATTACATTCCCCGATAATGAGAATCAACCCTTTGATTTTCAATGTAACCCTTCGGGAGATATGTTCCTCACCAGATGTTCGGCAAACATCGAAGTCGTTAGTACAGAAACGACAGCGTCGTCTATACCTAAAGTCAAGGACTTTGAAGAAGTATTTCAAGACGTTTCTGGTTTGCCACCCGAGAGAAGTATAGAGTTTTGTATTAAGCTTATACCAGGTACCGTATCGATCACGACGGTTCCCTACAGAATGGCCCCCACCGAACTGTTGGAATTAAAGGAAGAAGTTCAAGAGCTCGAGAACCTAGGTTTTGTACGTCCAAGTACCTCGCCTTGGGGAGCACCAGTATTATTCGTGAAGAAGAAGGACGGGACACTTCGGTTGTGTATCGACTATAGAGAATTGAACCGTGTGACTATCAAGAATAAGTATCCCTTACCTCGGATCGATGATTTGTTTGATCAGCTACAAGGAGCTACAACATTTTCCAAGATAGACCTAAGGTCGGGATATCATCAGTTGAGGGTACGGATAGAAGATTTACGTAAGACTGCATTCAGAACTCGATATGGTCACTATAAATTTTTGGTGATGCCGTTTGGAATGACGAATGCCCTGGCAGTGTTTATGGATTTGATGAACAGAGTGTTCAAGCCTTATTTGGATCAGTTTATCATCGGCTTCATTGATGATATTTTGATCTATTCTAAGTCAGAGGAAGAACACAAGCAACACCTACGGATTGCGATGCAGACACTCAAGGACCACCACTTGTATGCCAAGTTCAGTAAGTATGAGTTCTGGTTGCAAGAAGTGAAATTTTTGGGACAGAAGGTGTCATATCAAGGAATTTCTGTGGATTCATCCAAGACGGATGCTGTGTCAAACTGGGTTAGGCCGAGCAACCTACAAAGGTTAGGAGTTTTCTAAGACTCGTAGGCTATTACCGAAGATTTGTTGAGGGATTCTCCAAAATAGCTGCACCATTAACTGGGTTGACGAAGAAGAATTTGAAGTTTGACTGGACAGAGAAGCATGAACGCGCCTTTCTAGAGTTGAAAGAGAGACTTACTACCGCGCCGGTACTAGCTATACCCAAGCCTGATGAAAAGTTCACTATCTTTAGTGACGCTTCATATCAAGGATTAGGATGTGTACTTATGCACGATGGCAGAGTTATCACTTATGGGTCCCGACAGCTGAAGCCGAATGAGTTGAATTATCCCATTCATGATCTAGAATTGGCTGTAGTAGTATTCGCACTCAAGATTTGGAGACATTATCTCTATGGTGAGAAGTTCGATTTGTTCTCCGATCACAAAAGTCTGAAATATTTGTTCACACAGAAAGAGTTGAACATGAGACAACGCAGATGGATGGAGCTGATCAAAGATTACTACTTTACGTTAGGATACCACCCTGGTAAAGCTAATGTGGTCGCTGATGCTTTGAGTCGGCAGATTCGTGAGACGATCGCCTCCTTAATGGTTAGAGAATGGCGAGCATTGGAGACGTTGGCGGAGTTCGATGTATAGAGTGCTGAGGAAGGAGAAGGATAACTTTTCGGATGTCTTATCCTACAGCCTGTTCTTATCGACCGCATTATTGGAGTTCAGAAAGAAGATGAGAAGTTTCAAGCATGGTTTGTAATGATGTCAGAGAAAGACACGACCGAATGGAAGGTGGGAGTCGATGGAAGATATCGATGCAGAAACAGATTATGTGTACCCAGACTATGGGGATTTGAGAAATGATATTCTGGCAGAAGCACATAAGTCAAGATATACAGTTCACCTAGGAGGAACGAAAATGTACAAGGATTTAAAAAGAAATTTCTGGTGGGAAGGTATGAAGAAGGATGTGGCCGAATTTGTATTCAAGTGTTTGACGTGTCAACAAGTCAAAGTCGAACATCAAAGACCGTCAGGATTATTGCAACCGCTACCTATTCCTGGTTGGAAGTGGGAGTACATCACGATGGATTTTGTAGTGGGATTGCCTCGATCGTAACAGAATCATGACGCCATTTGGGTAATCGTGGATCGACTGACGAAGTCTGCTCATTTAATTGCTTATAGTATGACATACCCGGTAGAAAAGATGAGTCGGATATACATACAACAAGTTGTGCGACTTCACGGTGCACCTGTGTCGATTGTGTCAGACCGTGACACGCGTTTCACTTCTGGATTTTGGAAGAGTTTGCAAGAAGCTATGGGAACCTCGCTCAAGTTGAGTATTGCTTGTCACCCTCAGACAGATGGGCAAATTGAGTGTGTCAATCAGATCATGGAAGATATGCTTAGGGCTTGTGTTATTGATTTTGAAGAATCTTGGGAGACACACTTGCCTTTGGTTGAATTTGCCTATAACAATAGTTATCACACGAGTATCAGGATGGCTCCGTTCGAAGCATTGTACGGACGACCATGTCGTTCTCCGTTGTGTTGGGCAGAGGTGGGAGACACAGAATTGTTGGGACCAGATTTGGTTAGAGAAACCAACGAAAAGATTTCTTTGGTCAAGGAAAGGATGAGAACCTCTAAAACCAGGTATAAGAGTTTGTCGATCGACGCCGGAAAGATTTAGAATTTAGTGTTGGAGATCACGTACTTCTTAAGGTATCACCGACCCGAGGAGTAGTACGCTTCGGTCTCAAGAGAGGGAAGTTAGCTCTGCGTTTCGTCGGACCGTTCGAGATTTTGGATCTTGTTGGGAAAGTAGCTTATCGACTGGCGCTACCACCGAAGATGTCTGGGGTTCACAATGTATTTCATGTGAGTATACTGAGGAAGTACATAGGAGACCCCTCGCATGTGGTTAGTTATGACAATATTGAGACGAGTCATAACGTTTCTTACAAGGAGAGACCCATGAAGATTCTAGATTAGAGTATCAAGAAGCTGAGGAATAGAGACATTCCGTTGGTGAAGGTTCAGTGGAATCACCATGACGAGAATGAAGCCTCGTGGGAAGTGGAAGCAGATATGAGGAAGAAGTACCCGGAGTTATTTCATGACTAGTTAGTCTTGATTTCGGGGGCGAAATCTTGTTTAAGGGAGGAAGAGTGTAACAACCTGCATTTTCATTTAATCTTAAATTGACATTTCTATGGTTTCAACCTTAAGGTATCACCGACCCGAGGAGTAGTACGCTTCGGTCTCAAGAGAGGGAAGTTAGCTCCGCTTTTCGTCGGACCGTTCGAGATTTTGGATCGTGTTGGGAAAGTAGATTATCGACTGGCGCTACCACCGAAGATGTCTGGTATTCACAATGTATTTCATGTGAGTATGCTGAGGAAGTACATACGAGACCCCTCGCATGTGGTTAGTTATGACAATATTGGGACAAGTCATAACGTTTCTTACAAGGAGAGACCCGTGAAGACTCTAGATTAGAGTATCAAGAAGCTGAGGAATAAAGACATTCCGTTGGTGAAGGTTCAGTGGAATCACCATGACGAGAATGAAGCCTCGTGGGAAGTGGAAGCAGTTATGAGGAAGAAGTACCCGGAGTTATTTCATGACTAGTTAGTCTGGATTTCTGGGGAGAAATCTTGTTTAAGGGAGGAAGGGTGTAACAACCTGTATTTTCATTTAATCTTAAATTGACATTTCCATAATTAATCTGTATTTGTATTGTCATATTTCAAAATCAAATTATATTGTCTGCTGTTATTAATTACGATTCTCATATTTGGAATCTTATTACTTGTCTAAATTCATATTTAAAATTCTTGTTGGGGTCAGATTGTAATTTTACAAATTTAGCAGTACCTGCGTTGGATTTTAAAACTGTATTTCGAAACGATGGAAATATTTTCTTTTAACTCAAGCACTATTTTTATAAAATTGGGAAACCATTTCTCACACAAAAAGGAAATTTCTGTAATTTTGGGGTGACCACCGCGCCGCGAAAATACCAGTTTATGTTCAAAACTGTCCGCGCTAGATTAAACTTCCACAGATTTTGGAAGTGATGTAAAGCAGATTTGACACTTGCTTTACTTTCCATTTATGGCAACTCATCATTGGCTTAGGCCTTGTTTGCTTAGACTTGTTTTGAGCGTGTTAATGTTGTGCCATAAGCTAATTTCCCAAACAACTTAAGCTTGACCCCTATTGATCTATATTACGTACCCTTTCAAAATCTGTGGAGTTATATATGTATCAGTATATGTACGTATCTATATCTATGTATATTAGTAGTTAGTTAATTAGTAAATAAAATTCAATTTGTTGAGCCTTGATCAAGGGACTTGGAGCCCAAGTTCACCTCAATTTAGTTTCTATATATGCACCTACACACTTTCACTTTCAGCATACACATATCACAGAGAGAAAAGAGAGAGCTGGAGAGTTTAATTTCAGAAAATTTGCTAGAGCTAGAGGACTCAATCCCCATAGCCAAAGCTTGGGTTTGAATTTCAATATTGCTTCTCTTTCTCATTAATTACTTCAATCACAATTACAGTGAGTATTTCTAACTCACTATGAATGCAAATCATACTTGCTTACTGTGTATTTGATTGAAATTGAAAACTCCCATTGTTATGGTCATCCATGGAAGCTTGAAGCTTCAATACTCAATTTTCAACGTTAATCGAAATTCGTTTTTAGAATGGAATATGAAAGATTATAGCATGTAGAGACTACGGTTACAATATTAGCGCTTAATTTGTTCGTATTGCGACGTATGCTTAAAATGAAGTTTTATCATCTTTTAGTTTCTCGTAAAATTAGTGATCTACGTTTGGATTCATGTTAAATTAGTTGTGGATTCTTAATCCTTGTGAAAAACCAGAGAAATCCATATACTACATGTCTTATAAAATTTCAAATTCGAAAATGGGTCAAAAGACCCCCTGATTTCTGAAACAGGGGAGTTTCAGCGAAGAAGATGAAGCCACTACAAGAAATCGCGAACGCGATCGCGCGAGCGGACCACACGAGCAACCCCTCGCGCGAGCGACCCGCGCGCGCGAGCCGTGTATTTTCAGGCATACAGAAAAGGTTTTAATAAGAAAAACAAAAATTAGGTAGATCGTGCGAGCGGCCCGCGTGAGCGATTCGCACGAGCGACCCGCGCGCGCGATCTCCCTGTATTCTAGCAGTTGGAAAAGTTTTATAAAAGAAAAGGAAAATTGGGCATATCCCGCGAGCGACCTTCACGCGAGCGGCCCGCACGCGCGACCTTGGACAGTTTCTGATTTTTGCTTATTTTATGTTAAGGAACTGTTGGGTGATGTTTTATGAACTTTTAAAGCTCTGTTTGAGAAATTTACTAAATCAGAACCATATTTGGGTATGTTTGGATGATTAAAACGTTGTATTGTGACTTATCAATCCCCGCACGTATGTTGTTCCTATAGCTCAGTATTTTTTTGTTTAAGTGTCATGACATACATGTGGAGTCGGTTGTACATGGATGGTGAGTGTAAATGTTGGTCAGTGTGGAAAAGAGTGTGTTGTGGACACTCCCGGGTAATTGTGTACCAAAGTGTGACGTGTTGAGATTGCGGTGAGAGTATCTTTGTAGTGCGACGGTGGCAAAACTGGACACTCCCTGACGCCCACGGAAGCGTTAAAGTGTGTGACACCAAATTTGGACATTCTCTGGCACCCATGGTAGTGCTAAAGTGTGGCCTACGGACACTCCTTGGTACCCGAGTCTGGATACTGGGTGAGGTTACCTCCGGTATTTGTGAGGTAGATTAGGTACTAAAGTGTGAGGCATTGGACACTCCCTGGTACCCCGGACCAAAGTGTGAGGCAAACTGGACATTCCTTGGCACCCCTGTGCTAAAGTGTGGCTATCGGAGTATTACAAGGATACTGGTGTGAGATAGTGGGTTATTGTGTTTGCCGAGAGAAAAGAGTCGGTAAGATGAGATGGTGCATTGTTTTCATACACGTCACATATATGTGAATTATAGCTTTCAAATGATATTATGGTTGGCTTCTAAAATGAACATTTTACTTTAATGTAAACTTGTTGAATAAAATGGGAACTGGCAAATGGTAAATGAGTATGCGTTACATTCAAAGTTATTTTTTTAATACTCACCAGCTTCTTGAAGCTGACGCCGTTGATGCGTCCTGGACATTCGTGTCTAGGTTTTTTAGGTTATGACCTTGCTGGACCATACGACTATGCAAATTGAGAAACACTGCTGGAAGGAGAATTTACTTTTATATGTTTTAAGTTATGAACTGTTTTGTGATAAGAATGACTGCAATAGGCGATAGATATTGTTTTGTTTAAGGCGGCTTGTGCCTTAGTTGACCCCGTTTTGTAATATGTAATAAGTTAGAAAATTTTATAAGTCTTGATTGCTCTACTCTGATTATTATGTTTTTGTTGTTGACGTTTGGGACGGAATCGATCCTTCAAACTGTCGCAACCTACGGGTCCATAAAGGAAATTAAACGCTTTCCTTATTTATGCTACGTCGGGGCGTGACATTCACAGTAGTATTGTTTGAATGTTCCCTCATCTTTTCAAATTGATAACTACTTCAAACACGTGGTACTGCCTTAAGTTAACACCTGTCTTCAGTTATTCTTCAATAATCAACATGTGTCCCTTAGCAGTTTATTCTTTTGAACAAAATGAAATGGAAAAACTGCTAGTAACTATCCCCGCGTCAATTCCACTCAGTTAACTGTCTTGCCACGTCAAATCCTTCATGGCACTTCCTTATTGGCTGGGTAAATTCATCACAAACATTACCCCCCGCGCAAGTTTCCTTTTGATTCGAAAAAAGATAATGGCGATCGTGGCAAGATCATGCTGGGCAGTTTGAAGTTTTCATGCAACCTTCTGAACATGGTTAAATTGAAGACCCAAATATGCATTTTCCTTCACATTGGCTACTATTTGCTTAGTCCTCTTGTTTCCAACTTTGCTTGTTACTTCGAATCTATTCTGTTAACCATATCTTCTTCTCAATCTTCATTTGATGCTGGTGATCACTTCCCTTTAGATCTACCTGAAGAAGTGATGTTGTCAACCAAATGTCCTGAAATTCCTCATCGAACCAATTGGGATCCTCCTAAAATTCCTCCTGAACCACTCACATATTCGAAATAGGAAAAATGGCATAATATGTTAAACCGCCCAAGTATGCCTTCATCAGGGCAAACTTCATCTTTGAGCCCTTTGAGATCAATCTACAATTCTTAAACATTTCTTCCCACTTGGGAACAACCTATTTCTCATGGTGAAGGTGTAGGATATTACAGAGGCATGAACCTTGAAACACCAACTACAACACCTTCGATTATTCATTCAAGTTTCGAATATCCAAAGACTGAAGGAATTATTCGAGGTAGAGTAATAAAACCCTATTAGCCTTTCTCAAATCGCCTTTCTCGAGAACAAAATTTGTTGAATGCTTGGTTAATCTCTTCTACCAGTCCTCCTGGTGAAAGATTCCAAAGAGGTAACGTCTTAACTCCCCAAGGCAGGCCTCCTATTCATACATATGTAAGGGCAACTGATGAAAAATACTCCAATGAGCATTATTTTTCAGCATTCTTTTCCAAATGCAAACTTTTCGAAAAAGATTACAAGGAAAGGGTGCTTCTCCTTAATTACTCAATATTGGGCTTTCTTGACACAAAAGTGCAATTGGTTGACCCGTTCGAGGACACGAGTAAACCTTTCTTAAAATTAGACCAATTGTGCAAGAATGGTCTTATGTTCGAACATATCCCCCTTGTTTTATCACCTTCCTCGTGCTTAATTATTCAAGCGCAGAGACTAGTAGCTTTCTCACATCTTCCATTCTCCATTTTGCAAGAATCAAAAGCTCGAATTAATTTTGTGTGGAGTTGTCACATCTTATGCTATGAATGGGACATTTCAACACTTGTTCGAACCTAACTTGATTTTACCCTTTGAACCTTCCTTACTCATGTAAGGTGGTATTCTCATCATCAAGAAAGTGTTACACACTTAAATTACTTGATGGATCTGTATGACAATTTCAAAGAAGGTCCACTTGCACTTCTTGATAAAGTATCAGAATTTAAGGACAAATACATCTATGGATGTGGAAGCTCTGATGAAGAGAGTAATACTTCCTACTATTCTAAGCCTGACCATGAAGGTTGAATCGCATATCTCAAGGATGAGGCTAAAGCTGCTGGAATATCTTTTCGAGGCAAAACTCCATTAGCCAAAGAGCTTCGAGGTCTTCGCAAAGCCTTGGCCAAGACCAATTCTCGGATAAATCAATATTAAGAACAACTCAAGACTGCTTATTTCTCTCTTCGAAGTGAAGATAAATTGGCATTGCAAGCTAGAAACTTAAGTCTTAAGATAGAAATAGAAGCAGAGTACTTTGCTTACTATTGGAATATGTTTCACAATCTCATGACTTATGGGTTTCCACATTATTATCAGTTATGTCTGTAATTTGTACTTTTAATGCCATTAAGCTCAATGAATAAAAATTCATGTGTGTTTTAACCAAACTGAAATGGTTCATTCTGGACCAGAATGTACTCTTATTTGAAATAACTACTAAATAAGTAACCAACTCTAATGGCTACTTTGCTAATAAATGCGTTTCTTCCCAAACAACACTAAAGGCTATAAATCGATAAGAGATAAGGAGGAAAAACCCTTCTAACTTCTGCAAACTCTTCTTCTCCCACTTATCTCTATTGTATTCTACCTTCTTCGCGATCACTTTCATCCTACGCTGGTTACCACTCTTTTGTCTTGCTTTTAAAAATGGCTACATCCAGAGACAATACTCAACTCCAAAACGTTTGTGATGATTTCAAAAAAAGTATTCAGGATGAACAAGGGAAGTATTCGAATGGGAAAGAAACCTCGCAATCAACGAAATCCTTGTTCCTGTAACCTTTCCCAAACAGGAATCTTCAATTGCTGGTGGTCCCTACCTAAGTACCCCCAACCTCAAACTTCATGTGTATTCTCCTAGATTAGGACAACAACACCTAGCATACCAACAGAAAATTCCCATTCCAAGGCATGAATTAAAGTTTCGTCATTAGCCAGAATGGGTAGAGAGGATCTTAGATAAAAAGAAAGAAACCCTGATCACCACAGGGATTTACCATGCCGTTGACCTTTCAAAATACCCCATCGAAGCCAGTCCCAATCTACTTGTTAGTGCTTTATGTTTCCGGATTCCTATTTGCAATCACTTCCAGCTTCGATTTGGTCCCATAGGTCCAACTGTCTTAGATATTTGTCACCTATTAGGGTTTTCATCTCATGGGGAAGATGCCCACCCATATATGATAGAATCTGATAGCCCCCTAATTCGAGCTGATCCTAAGTCCCTAGGATACACCAATTTCATGACTTTTTATAGAAAGTCATCAGGAGAGGTATCAGACACAGAGTACTATTGTTTTCTTGTCTATTGGCTTTCGAAGCACTTATTCAGTACTTCCTCTCAGAGAGTTGTTCTCAAATTTTCTAACGTGACCAAAGCTCTAGCTGCTGGTCAAAGATTAGCTTTGGCTCCTTTTGTATTAGGATCTTTGTATAGATCTTTCTCTGACTTGTGTTCTGACCCCTTTCTACCAAATCAAGGTGGTCCTTTCTGGATTCTGCAACTATGGCTTTATGCCTATTTTCCATAAATTCACAATTTGGGACCTAGAGAAAATTTTGTCCCTCATGGACTTTTCTTTGCTCTGTTACCAGATGCTGAACTATCTTTCAAAGACTCACTTTCTTTCTTCTTCAACCTTTCTGCAATAAGGTCGAATGACCTATTCCAACCTTTCTCTGTCCTTTTCAATCCTAAGGACAAAACTCCTCTTTGCCCTCTATGGTTGTGTAATATTCTAGATAGAACAATAAATGCAATCGAATTAAAAGCTGCATGGGAAAACTTTTTGATCAGTAGAGATTTATTTTTTGGGAACACTCTCAGTACTAAATCTTATGGTGAGCTCTACCTCCTAAGCCAATTTTTGAGACAATTTGGTCTCACTCAATCAATTCCTTTCCCAATTAGAAGTCAAGTCAATACATTTATGGCTTATAAAACTACTTTGAGAGTACCAGAATCAGTGGTAACTACTGCTTTAGCAGTTTACCAGAACAAAGTTAGCAACTTGAAGTTCACTTCTCTGCCAGTATTCACAACTTGTACCCCTGCTTTCTCGAGCTGATGGGAAAATTTGATGACAGCATCAATGGACAAGAGCCATCTCTTAAGGCACCTTGATTCGAAGACAAAAGGTTAATAATTTACCAATTCAATCACCGTTCTTTTGAATAGTAAAAAAAAATTTCTAATTACTGTTGTTTAAATTCTTCAACATAAGGACAACAATTGGTGAAGGTTCTTCCTCTCGACCAAAACCTATGTCCTCGAAGGCTGCCCCTCCCCTCCTAACTTGTTCTAAAGTCTCAGCTCCCGCTCTTCCTCCTTCTAGACCTAAGAGAAGATTAATTCTTCCAGCAGAGAGTCCCCCTCAAGCAATTGGAGGTAAAGAATCTGATGAAGAACAAAAAGATTAAAGCGACTACTAGTTCGAAGATCATTAGAGAAGTTCCTATTCCAGCTATTCCCATTTCAAAAGTGGGACCTGAACCTGAGCCTGCTCCAATAATTCCACCAACAACACCTCACAGTCCCAAGATTTCAAAGATTCAAGAATTTCCTCCACAGGATATTCAACCCTTACTGCTTGAATATCAATCAATAGTAAGTCATTGAAAATTTCCAATATCCTTTAAGTTTCAATCTTTTTCCATAAGTAAATTCTAAATAATTGTTTATCTCTTTGTTTGATCAGATTGATCCTACTGCTGAAGCTGAAGCTGGTCCTTCGAAGGCCAGTACAAGTTCTGATCCTGAAGCTGTCATGGAACAAGATCCATTTATACCTTATGACGCTTCAATTCCCTCAAGCTCAGGGGAGTTTCAAATATCTCTTCCTCTAAATCTCTCTCCTGAAGAGGTAAAGGAATATAAAGACAGTTTGCAATATGTTTTGAAGATGGAAGACACTCCTTCAACTGATTTTCAAGAATATTTTCAACAAATGATGGGTCAAGGAAAACCGAAGGTGCCTTCGATGGATCCTGTAGTAGCAGTTACCATATTGAGGCTTTTTAGCAAAATTCCTTTTGAGGTTTTTGAAGATAAAGAAGTGCAGCAAGCTTTAAAAGTCCTAAGTCAATTCATGCTGGATAGTTCTGAGATTTTTGTCCCAGACAAAGAAGTCATTTCAAAGCTTATGTCAACTTTTGATTTCAACTATTTTCTCCTTGAAAAAATTGTCGGAGAAAGGAAAAAATTGGAGGTTGACATGGAGTATACAACTGAAAAAACCCTTGTAATGAATCAGATGCTAGAAGATTTTAACAAGAACAACACTGCTATTGAAAAACTTTCTACCAAAAGAGACAATCTTTTAAAAGAGCTCAAGCTTGTGGAAACTGAGTTGAATGCTCTGAAGACCAACCAGGAAACTGTTCGAGCCAAGCTTCAAGTTTTGAAAATAGAGTTTGAGTCTAAGCCTTTGAAGAACCAAGAATCAATCTCTAGGCAAAAATTCATTCTTAGTCAGTCAAAATTGTATACTAGGTCTTGGGACAATTTTAGATTAAAGGCTCAGTTCATAGGTAAACTAGTATAAAGGATTATACCATATGCTCTTGTAATCTTACCAAAGACTGGCTTGTAATCACTTCGACCATGAATACATGATCTTATTTTTGAATGTTTCATTCTAGATTTCTTGCTTCCCAAATAGTTGGATAATATTGTTTGAGAAACCTACCATTGATTTTCCTTATATGTATATAACCACTTAAATTTTTTAAATGGTAAAATCCACCTTTGAATACTTTGTGGATTTAAAATGGGCCTTCCCACTTAGGAGACCATTTCCCATACTTTGGATCTTTAGATCCAATAGGCAATATAGTTTTTCAAACCAAATCTCTCTCATCGAAGGTTCTTGGTTGAACTTTTTTATTATATCATTTTGTTGTTATCTTCTTTTGTATCAGGATATTATTAAGAGCCTTGACTCTTTCCTCATCAATGTCTTCTAATTCAATAGCTATTGATGTTTGATAATCATTCAAGGATAATTGATTCTGCTTCATAATTCGAAGAGAATTAACCTTTATTTCAATAGGTAAAATTGCCTCATGACAAAAAGTTAAAGCATAGGGAGATACCCCAATACTTGTTCGCTTCGAAGTTCTATGTGCCCACAAAACTTCTGGCAAAATCTCATGCCACATCCTTAGATTATTTTTTATGACTTTAGCCATATTTTCTTTTATGATCTTATTAGTTGCTTCAACTTGGCCATTAGATTGGGCATAATATGGGGTTGATTTTGACATTATAATTCCCAATTTACTAGCAAAAGCAACCACATCTCCTTCGAATATAGATGCATTGTCAGATACAATGGTTTGAGGGAATCCAAATCTATAGACTATGTTTTCTAAAAATTTGATAAATGTTGTTTGAGTCATAGTTTGCATGGGTTCTGCTTCCACCCATTTAGTGAAATAATCGGTAGCTAAAATAATGAATCCATGACCCTTCTAATAAGGAGGACTAATTTTCCCTATCACATCAATGCCCCATCCTCTAAAAGGCCAAAGTTTTACCACATATTGAAGATCAACAGTTGGTAAATGTTTCAAAGGACCATGCTTTTGACATTCTTGACATCCTTTAGCAAATTCAATATAATCTTTCAAGATTGTTGGCCAGTAAATGCTATGCCTTCGAAGTAACCATCTCATTTTGATCCCAGATTGATGAGCACCACATAATCCTTCATGAATTTGAGTTGTAGCCTCAATTCCTTCGAGATTACTTAAATATTCAAGTAGTAACCCATCACTTCCTCTTTTGAACAATCTGCCACTATATAAAATATAATTGATAGATTTCAATCTTATACTTCGACTAGGCTTTTCATCTACTCCCAATAGATAATCTATGATTGGTTTTATCCGATCATTTTGAATCTCAACATTTGAGATGTTAACAAAAGGCAATCTGTCCACCAATGTAGGCAATAATTTTCTATAAGTAACTTGTTCCATTTCCACATCTTCGAAACTTGCTCTAAATCCAAATGCCTTTTGAGCCATATCATTGGCTTCTTCTTGAAAACTTCTAGGAATATGCAAGAGGTTTACATTGTCAAATTTAGATAATAAACCTATTATAATGTCATAATATATCTTTAAAGCATTGTTTGCACATTTATATTCCTCATTCATATGGTTTATGTCACAGCCCAGTCCTACAATAGCAGAACCGAAGCCCGTGGCACGCCACCGAGGCTAAACCAATTCATTAACGTTCCCAAAAATTAGTTTGAAGAACACACGCAGCGGAATAAAACAAGTCATTTTGAAAACCATCCGTCCAGTCGACTAATCCTCAGATCCAGTCGACTGATCCTGGTCCAGCAGAAAGTTGGGTTTTAAAACACCATCCAGTCGACTGCTTTCTACATCCAGTCGACTGGGGCTCCAAAATTTCAGTCGACTGGTAAAGTTCGGTCGACAGAAGTCCAGCCTGGCCAAAAATATCAGTTTTGAAAACCATGATCCAATCGACTTGGTCGAGGACCCAGTCAACTGATCCTCCATGAAACGATGCAGAGAGTTGCTGAAAAGGAGGCTCCAGTCGGCTGTTCAACAAACCAGTCGACTGATCCCCTGGAAGCAGCACATTCTGCAGCATTTTCAAGTTTAAAAGCTTTACGTAAATCTCCAGGAATCAAACACACACTTCCAAAAGTACTCCAAAGCATTCCTAACTGTATTAACATATTACCGAAGCACAGTTACAACATGTTACTAACTATTACAACATTTTAGATTCGTTCTAACATACCAAGTTAAACATAACTCAAAACCATAAGAATTCTTATTACAACATTCCTATTGTCCCAAAACTACAAGATTAACGTTCAAGTTGCCTTCTAAAAGAATTCCCAACCCACGTGCTCACTTTTGCGATTCTTCGCCAGCATTTACACCTGAAATGGTTATTTGAATAACCACACATATTCGATTTGTTTAAGCTAACGCTTAGTGAATAAAACAACATATGCACATGAATGATAAACATGTCCGCATTCACATCTCTACAATTCATACTAGTCGCGGGAGACTCATGTGCCCGTCCATACTCCTAATCCGTGACTCCTCGCCAATAAGTCCACGCGAAAGGGTAAGACCCACGATTCTTCTCTTCAATCGTGAGACCTTAATGCCTATCGGCTCCACAAAATGGCACGGTGACCACGTGCTCCTTCTGATCCACATAAGAAACTTAACATGCTCAAATACATATCACCATGCTCGCAGAAATCAAACATTTCATCGTGCTATTGGGCCTACTTATCAATACAAATGCCCAATATGAACTACACAGTATATATCTATGAATTAAATACATGCTATTCAAACATAACGTGAATACACGCCAAGAAATCATTCCAAAACATAGTTGGATCACTCACCTCCGAATAACGCTCCTATAATATAATCTGAAGAAAACTCGTGCACAAAGAACGTGCAAAAGTCCGTCTAGTACAATTTCTATGAATCAAAATTCCATTTATCAACTTTTATGAAATATTTTAGAAAAAGTCTTTTCGAAAAACTTGGCCAAACAAGCCCTAACATATATCAAAACGAAGCTCTTACCTCGAGGAGCTCGAATATGAAATCTGGGAGAAAATAAACTGACGGAAGGTCGTCGTTTGGCGTCGCAAAGCTCAAAGCTCCAAAATCTCCCTATGGCCCCTCTTTTTGGAATTAGGTTAAGACTTGTGAAAATATCCAAAGTCATCACTTCCTATATATAGGCAAAACTCTCGGGAATTACGTTTACCTCCCCACGAGTTTTCAAAACTCCTAATAAGTCTCTAAAACTTTCTATACAGCTTATTCATAGCTTTATAAGTGAAACCTCAAAATTATAAAAGTTTTCGACTAAGTTTCGTTTGGACGCTAAAACGCGAATTTCTACATGACGTTTCCGAAGTTGCTAATTAGCCTACCAAATTAATAGCGTGTTAATTCGTTCTCACCAGGATACTAAAACTAACAACATATATAAATTCTAAAACAGAAAATAAAACAGATATTGAAATACACAGGTAAACATTTATTTTCAGATAAACATTTAAAGTATTCCACAGTGACCGTCTCACAATCAGAGAGACGTCGCAATAATAAATCCTCAATCACCACAGTTTCAAAGGGTTCTCTAATACAGACACCCAAATCAACTCGTAAGTCAAAACTCACCCAAACATGTGTCATAAGACACGCCACATCACATTATCATGCATGACAATGTAATGCAATGCAATAACACAAATGCGGGTGTTATAGTTTATAACCAATTGGGAATCTCCAAAAATATCTATAAATGTAGCTTTAAGATCTAAAAGAGTTTCGAGGCCCATTATTAGAGCTTCATACTCAACTTGATTATTAGTACATTGATTTGAATCAAGTTTAAAACCATATTTGGTTTTGATCTTCTCAGGTGATTCAATTATGAACCCAATACCTGCAGCAAATTCAGTTTTTGATCCATCAAACCATAATTTCCATAGACTAATAGTTATCTGTCCAATTTCATAATCTCTTTCTGTTTCGAGCCAATTTGGGTGATCAGCCAAAATATCTGCTAAGACCTGCCCTTTCACTGCCTTTTGTGGTACATACAATAAACAGAATTATGATAAAGTCAAAATCCATTTACCAATTTGATTCCTTAAAATAGGTCGAGTCAACATATACTTAATTAAATCAAACTTGGCAATATCATAGACTTCAGTGAGAAGAAGATAATATCTTAATTTCATTACTGCAAAATACAAAGATAAACATAGTTTTTCCATAAAGGAATACTTATATTCGACATGATTTAAGAATCTACTAAGATAATAAACAGCTTGTTCTTTTTTATCATCATTATCCTGGGCTAATAAGACCTCAATTGATGCTTCTGCTGATGAGATATATCACTTCATAGGACTGTCCTTTCTTGGAGGCATTAACACTAGTGGCTTCTCCAAATAATCCTTCAAGGCTTGAAAGGCAGCTTGGTGTCTATCTTCCCACTTTAGTTCTTCATGATCTTTCAATTTCAACAAAGGAGAGAATATTAGAGTTCTTCCAGTAGTATTGGAAATGAACCTTCGAATGAAATTACTCTGTCCTAGGAATCTTTGCAATTCCTTTTTGGTTAAAGGGGGTTTACTTTGGATAATTGCTTGAGCTTTATTCTTGTCCACCTGAATTCCATTTTCATGTACCAAATATCCCAGAAAATTTGTAGTACTAACCCCAAAAGCACATTTCAAAGGATTCAATTTAAGTTTGAAAAACCTCATTCTTTCGAATGCTAATCTCATGTGTATTAGATGATCATCAAATGATTTTGACTTAACAATTATATCATCTATATAACATTCTAAAAATGTTCCAATCATTTCATGAAAAATAGCATTCATAGCCCTTTGATAAGTAGCTCCTGCATTTTTCAGACCAAAAGGCATTTGTACCCACTCGAAGGTACCTATATTCCCTGGACACCTAAATGCAGTTTTATGAATGTCTTCCTCAGCAATGCATATTTGATTATATCCTACGTGACCATCCATCATAGACATTATAGTAATTCCATCAAATCTATCAATTAATAAATCAATTATTGGCATAGGATATTCATCCTTAGGTGCGGCCAAATTAAGATTTCTATAATCAATACAGACTCTTAATTTGCCATTTTTCTTCATAACTGGAACAATATTTGAAAGCCATTCAACATACCTGGCAGTTCTAATGAAACCTGCCTCAAGCAACCTTTCAATTTCTTCTTTAATCTTCATGGTGACTTCTAGTGTCATCCTTTGAGATTGCTATTTTACTGGTTTATAACTAGTTTTGATAGGCAATTTATGCTCCACTAAACTTCTTTCGAGTCCTGGTAATTCATCATAATCCCAAGCAAAACAATCTTGAAATTCTTTTAATAATTTGACCAGTTTATATTAGTCACACTCCCAAGTTTAGAACTTAAATAAGTAACTCTTCTTTGTTGTTCTGATCCTAAATTAATTTCTAATAAAGGATCTTGTGACTCTTTTTGTACAGAATTTTCTGGCATTACAGATAATTCCTCCTTGCCAACATCTTTCAAAACTCGAGGATCTTTTTCAAAGACATAATCTGACCAATTATAGTTGAATCCTTTTCAATTCTTGATTCTAAATTTTCAATCATTAGTTTTTGTAAGACCAGTCGAATGGTCTCTTCTACATCTTCTATCTCTATAGATGTGTGAATCATTGGACCACCTTGTCAATATCCAGTGGTTCCAAAGAACCAAATGGTATATCAGCCAAAATATCCCAATTTTTCTCTGGGGATTCATCTTCTGACTCTTTAATGTCAATAGGTTTAACATTCTCTTGATACAATTAAGCTTCGACACAATTGGAGCTAGCATAAAAAGGCTGAGTATCAGCCTTCACTATTTCAATCTCACAGTCTTCCTTCACAAGTGATAATTTCTGATGCATTGAAGAAGGAACACATCATTTAGCATGAATCCAATATCTTCCTAGTAAAGCGTGATAACTAGGACTAGCGTCCACCACAAAGAAAACAGTTTTGGATTTATTCGAACCTACTAGAGTGTCAATAGGTATTACTCCTTTCATATTTTTCTTATCACTAGTAAAACCTAATATCATAATGTGAGTCTGTATCAACTTTGAGTCTTGTTTATTAATTTTCTTCAAAGTGCTTTGAGGAATATTATTGACAGCAGCACCAATATCAACCAATACTTTATTTAAAAGAACTCCATTTAAACAAGCCTTTATATATAATGGTTTAAGGTTCCTGGTCATTTCTGTCGATGGTTATTCGAATGAATATATAAAATTACAATCACTAAAAATGAACTTAGGAAGATTTACCTCAAAGACATCTTCAGTAGATGCTTCCATTTCCATTTTTCATCCATTTGTTGATCTTCTTTTGCCTCGAAGACCTTTGGTAACATAAATGTGGCAGTATTAACTTCCATCTGTTCCGAAAAGGTGCCAAACTGGATGTGTATATCCTCATTCTTGACAATTTTACCATTGAATTTAATCTCAGTATTTCCCAAATTCTAAGATTCGATTGTTGCCATTTCCTCATCTACTTCATCAATACTCATAGCCTTTTCCAATTCTATAACCTTGGCCTTAAGGATATTCTCTTCAGACATAGTATCGTTGTTTGCTTTAATGTTATGATCAAATCTAGGATTTGGCTTCGAAGTACTACCAAAATCTTTCTCATTCCTATTTTCCAATTCTTGGCCTTGATTATTTATGTTGGAAAATTCTTTCCACATGGTATACTTCCTCTGAAGTCTTCTTTGTTGAGTCCTATATATCAAGGGGATCATTTTTTGGTTCTTTTCTTTAGGATGTTGAAGCACTCGCCAAGTATTCTTCTCGACCTATGGAGGTTTGATCATTCTATTTTTGTTTTGAGACCCTTGTTGATCCATTATATCTTTGACCCTATCATCTTACATGATAAACCAATTTGGTACTCCTGGCACTAATGCAGGCATATCTAATTGTGATGTTTTACCAACTTTTGGTAGTACATTTGAAGTTGCCATACTCACCTCAGCTTGTACCACATTGGTTGGCACTAGTTTTGATGGTATAAATTGGGCTTGCCTTTCTCTTTGCACCATATGATACTTCTTTGGTGCATAAGACATACCTGGCCTCACATATTGCATGTTCCTTGATGGTCGAATAGAATTACTAGCATAAAAATTCCTCAGGTAATTGGCTCTAAAATAAGCCATTGGTTTTGGAGAATACCTTGTTGTTGTTGGTTCAGCATACATCGAAGCTTGGTAAATTGGACATATAAATTGTCCTCTCCCAACATTCATGATTGGCTGAAATGAAGGTTCATACAAAGCATTCACCCTCTTCTATTTGAATGAAGGTTGTTTGTTCTTTCTGCCAGTTTTAACCCCAACCCTTCCATCAAAGATCTCAACATATCTTTTTCCACAACCAATGCATAAGTTTTTTGCATACTCCTGGTTGAAAATGGAAAATTCAGGACTCTTCTTTGCCACCTCTTCGAGCCTTTTCTTTTGATCCTCTTCCTTTACATTTTCCCTTTCTTTGACAAGAGTTTCGAGGGAAATGCTGTGGACATTAATGGAGACCTCTTGCACTGCTAGGAATGGATCCTCATCAATCCCCATTTTCTTTTCAGGGAACTTCAACTGCCCTTTCTTCACTACACCAAAACAGCTTTGTGTGATTTTTTTGGTGTTGAAACCTGAGGAAATGCTTCTCACGTATACTTGACATTAGCAATGGACATTACAAATTATAGTAATGAATGAAATGAGTTTATATTGTGTTATAAACTTGTTTCTAGTTCATGATTCCAATTTAACAAATTTGAGCGCTGACAAAGGGGATTACAATTTTTGTTATTTGTGCTATTGTGCTTATATTTGCAAACAATATTTTTTTTTGTCAATTTCTTTCAGAATTGTCACCGCCTGCAGCAGTGACATAAATGGTGACAAAAAAATTAAATTTGTCACTGCTGATAGCAGTGACAATTTTGAAATATTGTCACGGTTCGGTGCAGTGACAAAATTATAAATTGTCACGGTTCATAGCGGTGACAAATTTCATATTTCATCACGGTCCAAACCCCTTTAGGGGTATGAATTGTCACAGTCCAAACCACAACTGTCACGGTTATTAGCGGTGACAAATTTTTTTGTCACCCACAAAAATGTCACGGTCCAGGGCAGTGACAAAGGCTCTTTGTCACCGCTCATAGCAGTGACAAATCGGCCAATTTGGTGTAGTGAGCTTGATCATGTCTTGAATCCGATCTCGAAAAACAGTACAATTTTTAGTTGAATGAGTCCAAGAATTACACCACTTGCAATATTTTTTATCTTTTAATTTATCATTAGAAGGTAATTTTGTCTCATCAGACAACTTGATTATTTTTCCTTCTAACAAATGATTAAAAAATTCATCAAGTTTATAAACATCGAATGAATATTTCTTGAATGATCCTTTAGATTTATATGACTCAGCAGAGATATTTTTCTT
The DNA here is from genome assembly GCA_033977485.1 of Hydrangea macrophylla. Lineage (NCBI taxonomy): Eukaryota > Viridiplantae > Streptophyta > Magnoliopsida > Cornales > Hydrangeaceae > Hydrangea > Hydrangea macrophylla. The sequence continues at coordinate 90,781,615 of CM066988.1, read as the reverse complement.
CACAAGACTTCTTCATGTGAAAGGCTCTTTTTCTATTATTTTTGCAGCATCTATTTCATAATTAGGATCATTATAATATGTTTTTAATGAAGAAACATTCCTTTCATTTTCTTCTTCCAGCAAGGCTTCATATCTATAGACTCGAGCAGTTAATTCGACAAGATCTCTAAATTCTAAGGCATAACTTCTTTCGAAGTCTAAATTCAAGGCCATTTTGAGCCAGTTTAACAAATTCAGGCTCTGGCAGAATGATTTTACACTTTATTCTAGCCCTCTTGAACCTGTTTATGAACTGGGTTGCCTTTTCATCACGTTTTTGACAGAGTCTGGCTAAATCAGCCATAGACACTTCTGGTTTTGTCTCGAAAAATTGAGTATGGAAAGATACTTCCATTTGTGTCCAATTATGGATCGAATTAGGGGCCAAATTGATAAACCATGTGAATGCAGTATCTGTTAGTGAATTAGGAAATAAACGAAGTCTAAGATATTCATTATTTCCTGCATCAGCACACTGACTGATGAATTTTGCTATGTGTCCAACTATAAACTGACTTCCATCTCCAGCAAACATAGTAAAGGTGGAAAACTTGAATTCCCTAGGGAATTTAATCCTATCAATTCAATCAGGATAAAGTTTCCTGTATACAGGAGTTTGTACCCCCCGAGCCATGGGTCAACAAATTTCATGGATTAAATTGATTATGTCATTTCTGTTAACCATATTAGGTGGTTGTTGATGACCAGGTTGACCCATAGGAGGGTTCATTGCTGGTATTAGAGGTGGTTGAGGAATATTATCCACCCTTCTAGGATTTTCATTCCTTCGACCCACTCCTATTTCAGTAGGATCTGGTTCAAATATATGATTGTTATTCCCTCTCTTATTTTGGCCTATTATGTTTTCCCTAGGCCTAGGTTCTTTGATATTCATTGGTCTATAGATCTGATCTTGACCATGTCCTATATGATATCCCTGAGTTCCTTCGAACATTGATGTAATAGGATTAGGGACTGGCATATAGAAGCTTTCTTGCGAATTAGGCCTAAAAGGAGGCCCATTTGCATAAATCGAAGGATTTGGCTGAAATAAGCCATGGGTATGCTCTCTTCCATTCTGTCGAATCACAGAAGGATTTCCACTTGGCACCATTACTGGTGTAAATTGTGGTATGTTGTTATTAAGGGAAGTGATCAGAGTATTAACATTCTGCATCATGTTTCCTAAATGATCAAACACTGGTGTCAACTGATTCATCAAATCATGTTGAACTTCAGAACAAATATTTACATTGTTTGGAATTAGATTCACATTTTTAACTCCTATTTCTGGGTTTTCATTATTCATATGATTCCCAGTGTTGCTGCTTTGCGGATCTTGGTGTGGAGAACCACCAATTTCGGCATTATTAACACCAACATTGGCGTTATCAACAGACATATTGCTTCGAAGGTTTCTATTTGTCATCTTTTGACACAAGTGTCCCACTGAGCGTGCCAAAAATGTTTGGTTGGTAAATTCCTCTAAGGATATAAGTGGAATTATATAAGTGCGAGTGTGACAGGCAAGCAAATTGCCAATGTGTGTGATTTGATAAGTTTCCAAACTGCGCCTAACCAGGGAGATTGTGGTGACGTTCGATGCCTTAATAAGGACTTCAAACATGTAAAGATATGACTAATTGAATAACTTTGAACTAGATAATATATAACTACTCCTATGGAAAACAGTAAAGTAGAAGGAAATAGTAAAATAACATACTATTCTATTAAGTAAAACAAGTTACAATCTAACCTTGAAGATAACTTCGAAGGTGTCCTAATTCGAACTATAAAAGTACTGATAAAATTACAATGTTTGTAAAGATATAGAGGTGTATTGATTGATCGAGAGATCCCTCTTTGATCACGAACTTCTTCTATTTATAATCATCGAAGCTTCACAGTAGTCTTGTTTAAATGCTCCCTCCTCTTTTCAAACTGATAACTGCATCAAACACGTGGTACTACGTTCAGTTAACACCTGTCTTCAGTTATTCTTCAATAATCAACATGTGTCCCTTAGCAGTTTACTCTTTTGAATAGAATGAAATGGAAAAATAGCAAGTAACTGTCCCCACGTCAATTCCACTCAGTTAACTGTCTTGCCACGTCAAATCCTTCGTGGCACTTCCTTATTGGCTGGGCAAATTCATCACAAACAGAAACATACCAGCAAAAGCCTACCCTAGCAACAAAGGAAAATTTGTGATCTCAACAATTTTTTCAGCTCCCTAGCACAATTTAGCTTTACAAACAAAAAAAACAAAACAAATAGTTGGTTAATTTAAGATTCTATATCTATTAAATCAAATCATTCCAAAAAACTGTTATAGAAATTACCTTCAAAATGAAGAACAATAGCAAGATATTAAATTTTCACTCACTTATGCCCTAGTTCTAGCTTTTCTCCAACTGTAGCACCATTCCACTTCTCCCCTTCTATTTAGTGACAAACACAACCCATCATTAATTATTTAATAAAAAGCAGGAAAACTAAAATAAGAAAACATAATGGCAAAAAATTTATAAGAAAATTCGAAAAGCAAGCGACGTAAAGTTGTGTTCCATGAATTTCCTTCATAAGACCAAACACCATCTAGTTCAAATGTGTCAATAGAATGGTCAAACCTCATGAAAGGGTTAGTTAAATTAGGGTGTCCTAAAAGGCCTAAAACGATAACGAATACTTGAATTGAAATGAACAATAAAATTACATCGTTTTGCATTCAGCCAAATGAAGGAAATCTCTAACTTGCTAAATTGCTCGGAATACTTAAAGAAAGGAATTTGGAAATTTCATCATCATAAAACTGCTCGAAATAATTAAAGGAAAAAGAATCCTTGTTATTTTTTTTTAAAACTTTCCCAACTAATGTATGATCAATGATTCATGCTAAAGTGAATCATGAGCACTGACTCTTGGAAAAGGAATGTGAATTTTAGATTTTGTAATTGGCCAACAAAATAGAACTACAAAAGCTTTTTCTGGTCAATATCATAGCTTGTAAAAATCAGCATATAGAATTAAAAAAAAAAAAAAAAGAAGCTATCAAGGCTATGTTTGAAAAGACTTTTCCTATTAAGTTTTTTCTCTTCCTATCCATTTCACCCCTTAAATCTTATACCCAAACATAGCATAACAGGTGGAGCTCATTGAATTTGCATCACCATCTTGTCAAAGGGTGTTCATGATTGGTGAAGAGTAGATCTCCCAAGCCATAAAGAACACCAACAATACATATCCATTCAAGGCTTTCAAGATATCATAACATCCACTTTAACATCCTCATCAAGACTCAACTAACCTGGATATTCAATAAGAAAAACAAAAAGAAAAGAAAAGATCCAAAAAAAACCTAGAAACTAAAACCCCAAAACAAACCTTGAAAAGAGGGTTTTCACATTTGTCAGCACTACCAGTTACCCAAATAACTACATCTATTGTAGAGAGAGAGAGAGAGAGAGAGAGATTTACAGATAGAAAGATGTCAGAGGGATACTAGTTACCGGACGACGATGCTTTGAGGTGGTGATGATGCAGCTGCGGTGGTGGTGCCAGCCGGTGATGATGTAGGTAGTGGTGAAAAGAATAAAGTAGAGAAAATGAGAGGCTGAGAAGAGACGATATGAAATGTTGGAGACGATTGTGAATGTAGATAGAAGTAGAACATGCAGTGTCCGTTGAGAGAGAAAGGGTCAGGTCATTTTTAGTTTATAATACAGAGAGTAGGTATATATGCTTAATTGACATAACTCAAAGGGTATGCCACGTGTCATCACAGTGTTTAATACAGAGAGTGGGCATATATGCTTAATTAACATAACTCAAAGGGTATGCCACTTGTCATCACAGTGTTTCGGGAAAACCTTCCGCTATTAGGTATAGTATATTAATTTGGAGAATTATTATGTACACTATTATGTTTGTGTTGAATATTCGATTGTTGATCGGATTGCTTTGTACTTGTAAATTTTTTTTTTTTGAGAAGCTAGTTTGGGGACTTGGACTTGCATAATGACTTCACAGGTTTGGCCCATTGCTTGGGTTAGCTATTTGTTGCTTTGCACAACTCAATTGCTTATTTCACAGGTCATGCCCATTGCTTGTGACCTTGGGTTAATTCCTTTGCAGTTTGCACAGGTTAATTGTGTGTTGCTAGTAGAGTAGAGTGACTATTTAGCCTATTTATTACTTTGCAGTTTGCACAAGTTAATTGCTTGTTGCTATATCTTATTATTTGCATATTCAAATCACTACTTAATCGGGCCCAAATAAATTCAAGGAGTGAAAATTGACCCAGAATATTGGAATTCATAAGCCCAATCAAATAGTGAATGTTGGACCAACCAAAGTTTTTAAAAGAGTCACAATTGGCCCAATTAAAGCTTAAAAAAAAAGTAAAAATTGGCCCAAAATTAATCTGTCAGGCCCAAGCCCAACAAAAATCTGCAGAATTACAAATGACAATACAAAAACCGAAACCGAAGCGATTGGTCCGGTTCGGTTTGGTTGCATGGTTCGATCTGTTTCGGTTTTACCAAATAAAAATTGAACTATCGGTTCGGTCAACTAGGTGCCCTCAAAACCGACCGAATCGAACCGATTACACCCCTAGCTGCCAAACCCATTTTATGGCATGACCAAATAGCATTGGGTGCTCCAACGCAAGACCATGCTCATTCTAAATTTTGGCATGAGCACTTTTCATGCCATATTTGGCACAACAAATGACACATGCCATTTGTGCCACATTAGCATATGAGTGTTGAAATGATATATTTTGATAATTTTCCTTGCTATGTTTTACAAATTTTGCATCTCAAATATTTTTCCAATACATGCAGTAGTGAGATCACTTGATTTTGATTGAAGGGTAGTGAAGTGGTCCCATTGCTACATGTTTTTTTTTTGGCCTATAAAGTTTCCCCACTACATGTATTTAAGAAATATTTGGGATGCAAAATTTAGGAAGCATATACATATACTAAATGACCCTTTTGCCTCTTAACGAAAGGCTACTTTGAAAGATGAATGGTAGTTGGACCAAAATATAGCATTTGTAAAAGTATGTAGGATTGGAGCAAAAATGTTAAAATATAACATTTGACACTGTAGCAATGCCAAGAAATAGAATTGACATGATGAAAATGACATGTAGCAATTTAAGTTACTCTTATGGTACCAATTTTGGAGGGGTTCACAATGGTGTAGCTAAACCAAACGATACTCACTTTGCCGACCAAACGGACAAGCTGCCCTAGCAGTTTGGATGCAAAATTTAGGAAGCATATACATACACTAAATGACCTTTTGTCTCTTAACAAAAGGCTACTTTGAAAGATGAATGGTAGTGGGCCAAAATATAGCATTTGTAAAAGCATGTAGTATTGGACCAAAAATGTCAAAATATAACATTTGACACTGTAGCAATGGCAAAAAATAGAATTGACACGATAAAAATGACATGTAGCAATTGAAGTTGCTCTTATGGTACCAGTTTTGGAGGGGTTCACAATGATGTAGCTAAACCAAACGATACTCACTTAGTGACCAAACGGACAAGCTGCCCTAGCAGTTTGGCCAAAACGGCTTAGACCATCTCCAATGGGCATGCTATACTTCATGCTATTGCCAAATTATAGCATGATCTTGAAAATTTTCTCTCCAATGGCATGCCAAAGCTCGTGGCAAATTATAGCAATGCTATATCTTGTGTCAAATTTTGCATGACCTTTGGCATTGCTATAATTTAGCATGATATTTGGCACACCATTGGAGATGTGTTTTTGAAGGGTCATGCTATAATTTGGCACACCAACAAGGCAATATCTTAACTTTTTCCAATACAAGGAAATGAAGAACATGTCATTTAGCATGTACCATTGGAGTACATGTGCTACAATATAACATTTAAACACTATAGCAATGCCAAAATATAAGTTTGACATGAGAAAAATAGCATTAGCATTGAAAATGCTCTAAGACTTGGCCATTTAGCCTTTCCTATCCAAATGACACTCACTTGACCGTTTGGTTACCAAACTACAAAGCGTTTACAGTTTGCTGTTTGATGTCAAACTTGTACCACAACCGAAGTTGGCAATATTTAGGGGTGGTAATTTTCAACTCGACACGAAAATAAACGGGTTTGGGTGACCCGTATAAGAGCACGGGCCATAAACGAGTCAACATGTTTGACACGATTAATAAACGGGTTGAAGCGGGTCAACCCGTTTAACCCGATTAAGTATTTAAGTGCAGTTGGGGCTTTTTTTTTTTTTTTTTTTAGTTCTAAAAATAAATTTTAATAATCTGGAAGTCTAAAATACAAATAATATAACTAAGAATTAAAAAAAAATTATTTAAAAAAAATTTATTTAAAAATATATATAAACTAAAATTGATTTTTTTTTTGCTTACAAAAAAAAAGAGTAGTTACCAACTTACCAAACAAGTAAATTTATATATAATAATTAATAACTAATGTAATAAAAATATAATAATTAATAACTAATAAGGGAGGGAGGGAGGAAGCTGGAACCTGGAAGCATCCATGCATCAAGCATTGCATAAAAAAAATAATTTAAAAAAATAAAAATAAAAAGGGAGGAAGCCTGCCAGGATTGCTGGATTGGGAGGGAGACAAATTAGACAAATACAACTGTTAATCTTGATTCTTAATGGCTGAAAAGTGAAGAAATTTCTTTATATAGTTAGTAAAAATAATATTTCTTCTTATTCATTTTGTTTGGATGTGCTTGGGTGCTAAGTTTATAATAGTTGGATATTGTTATATTTGTAGTATTTTGGTATTTAAGATGTACGTGTTAATAATTGATACATTTTATGAAAGACTTGGTTGTGTTCTTAGTAGGACTGTAAGCTTTTTTCGAATAACCGAACCGAGCTAATCGGACAGTTTTCTTAAAATTACCTACAACTAAAAAAACCGATCAGACCGCCCAAATTAGCAAAATCGACCAAAAGACAAAACAATTTGAACGAACCGACCACTTCGGTTGGTTTTCAAAACATGAAAAAAAAATTGAAAATAAAAAAAAATAAAAATTCGAACCGAACCGATAACACCCTACACGGGATAGACGGGTTAAACGGGTGACCCGTGTATGACCCGACATGATTATGACCCGACACGATTGTGACACGCTAAGAATGACACGATTATGACCCGATTGCCACCCCTAGCAATATTATAAACTTAAGTTCTATTATTCTAGAAAACTCAAGTTTATGGAATGATTTACACATTGTGGGACAGAAATCTTAACTTTATCCTAAGTTGTGATAACTTACGCACCATAGGCGACACCAAAATTTTCAGAAATAAAGATGAATTAAAAAGTACTAAATAGATGGATGTAGAGAGACTTCAATTTAGAAAGAGTAATGTTACACCCACAAAATTTTTCATACCTACACATCCTAGTCATTGATTTTGGTGAACCCCAAGAGAATCCTATATGAGTCTCACATAGGACTCACTGAAATCAAGAGCCAGAATATATTGGTTGTGAAAAAGGTTATCGGTGTAGCATTTTTTATTCAAAAAATAAAAGATGTGGACATGCCAATACACGTGTCAACTATTCAAACACATAGAAAAGTCTCGTTTTGACCGACGAGTAATGATAGGTGCACAATGAATTGCACAAACGTGCAGTACAGAGTTGGACCTTGTGCTGAAAAGTCTGTTCACACAAAAATGTGTGTGCAGGCTTTTCAGCACAAGGTCCAACCCTGTACTGTACGTTTGTGCAATTTGTTGTGCACCTATCATTATTGTTGGCCGACATGGGCTCATGCTACTCCCACATAAAATCTCAGGTAAATTATATTTTACACCCTTGAAGTTTGATTGTGATTTCACTTTGTCTTTGTAGTTTTAATTTTGTCATTTTGATCTTTATAGTTTCAATTTAGGTTCAATGTAGTCCATTTATCAGAGGGGTTTTTTTTTTAATTTTTTTATTACAATTTTTTTTTAAGATTTAGGTTCAAAATAAGTGTGTAAAGTGAGTAAATTCACCATTATACTACTAAAAATATCTCACGTGTGTACAGTTATACAATCACACAGAAGGAAGGAAGCCAAATAAAAGGAAGGAAGCCAAATAAAAGTTCAATAATCAAGAAGCCAAATAAAAGGAAGGAAGCCAAATAAAAGTTCTACAATCACACAGAAGGAAAGAAGCCAAATAAAAGGAAGGAAGCCAAATAAAAGTTCAATAATCAAGAAGCCAAATAAAAGGAAGGAAGCCAAATAAAAGTTCAATAATCACACAGAAGGAGAGAAACTTTCATAAAACCTTTCGAACCTCTGCCCTCAATTGACAGGCAAACCTCTCATTTTATATCCCCAAAGAAGAGCCTGTGATTGAGTAAAAGCAGTCACACATCACACACTATTACAGACTGTTACAACACGTGAAAGTAAGAGTATAGACATCCCTTACTATTACACACTATTACACACTGTTACAACACGTGAAAGTAAGAGTACAGACATCCCTTACTATCACACACTATTACACACTGTTACAACACGTGAAAGTAAAAGTACAGACAACCCTTACTATTACACACTATTTGGACAACTGCATTATTGAAATCACACCGACATTATTCCGTGTCATTGTCTAAGGAGTCTGGGTCATTTTGGTAGTCCCATATCCCTGGTCTGCGTCTGGAAGGATATAAAAGCAGGTGGACCCTGTACATTGGATGGTCTAGATGTGACGTATCCCAACCATACTGGTCATGAAAGTCTACGAGGATACTACGGAATAATTGACAGTAATCTAAGGGATATAATCCAATGTTATGCCATGTACAGGTATCTTTGTGTAACAGTTCTTGTGGGACATTTGTTGGTTCAACCTGGTTTACAAGACAAAGTTGGGTTTGCAACCAATGGAATGTGAGATCATTGTCAAAAGCAAGGGGGTCTTGGACTCCTGTAAGAATGCCAGAGGTGGGAATTCTGTGAATGGTGGTCTCTCTTTGTGGAGAAGTTTCCAGGTGTTCTCTGAAGGAGAAAAGGATAATGCAGTGTTTCCACGAATTTTGTCTTAAGAGGTTCTGCCAATATGGGAAATCTCCAAACAACAGAAACCATTTTGCCAAGCGAAATGACTTTTGTGTGACTTCTGGGTAAAGCATCTGGGACTGGGTAAAATATCGCAGCAAAAGACATTTGTTGAAAGCAATGCCAATGGTATAAAGATTTGCAGAATACCATAGAAGTAAATAAGCCTCAAGGGGAAAACTGTGCTGGAAAACATGATTGAAATGTAGTAAGGTTAAGAAAGGATAAACAGGGTGAAAAGGGAGTGCAAGCAAAGGTCCAGCATCAAGGCCATATCTAGAGACATAAAGTTTGAGGAAAGAGTGAAGGCTTTCTGTGCTGCGGGAGATGAGAGTGGATTCTAACAGGGAATGTTGGATATGGATAGGTATGGCAAGGATAGAAGTTTCCAAATTATCTTGTTCTGGAAGAGTGGCAGGTGGAGCAAATGATTCACCATGTTCAAATACTCCAACGAATGGAATGGCAATGGGGTTTATCTCCTTTTTGAGTCGGGAAAGGAAATCAGAAAGGACATTATTTTTTCCTTTTATGTGAACAGCATCAAAACTCCATTGAGAGAACCAGTTTGCCCATCGAAGTAACTGGGTGGGAGGTAGGGCTTTTTGCTTGAATTTGAGCATTTGGGGAAAACTCATGAGATCAGTCTCAATGAGAAAATGATGGCCAATAAGGTGGAATTTGAATTTGTCAATTGCCTTCATGATGGCTCGAATTTCTTTGTACGTGGAATGATAATGCAATTCTGCAGGGGTAAAGGCTCCACTTTTATAGCCACAAATGCTTCGCGTTCCATCCGGTTCTAGTTGTAATAAAACTGCTCCCCAATACTGTTAGAAGCATCTGTTTGGAGAATCCGTTTTCCATTGGAAGGGATTTTCAACGGGGGAAGGGTATGAGCTGCTTCTTTAAGTGCTTTAATTGCCTGCGTGGACTGGGATGACCAGGGGGGAGGATTCTTTTTGAGGAGTAGGGAGAGGGTTTGCCTATGTTTGGTAAGGTGGGGAATGAAATCTGTCATGTAGTTCACAATGCCAAGGAATTGTTGGACTTGGTGTGATGAGAGATTGGAATCGGGAAAATGTTCAAGCTGAGTGGCAATGTGAGGTTGCAAAGTGTACTTCCCTTTTGAAATATTGAGACCCAAAAAATCAACTGAGGATGTTCCAATCACCATCTTCTTCTGAGACAATATGATACCATATTTGCGAACCAGAGAATAGAATTTATGCAGGAGTTGAGCATGAGAATCTGGATTTGGGGAAAAAATAAGTATGTCATCAATATAGATCAGGGAAGAGGGGAGGATAGGCTCGAAAATTCGAACCATGGCTTTTTGAAACAGGGAAGGGGCTGTTTTGAGACCAAAAGGCATGACTGTCCAATGAAAGTGGTGGTCTGGGAGGCAGAACCCTGTCTTGGGTCGTTCTTCTGGGTGAATTCCAAGTTGCCAAAATCCTGCTTTGAGGTCAAATTTTGAAAATATTTGGGCTTGGGTTAATTGGGCAAGGAGGTTATGTCTCCGTGGGAGTGGGAACTTGTCATCATGGAGAAAGTGATTGAGTGGTTGGTAATTTATGACAAGGCGAAGTTTTCCACGGACTTGTTCTGCCCTTTTGTTGACATAGAAAGCTTCACAGGCCCATTGGGATGTGGTGTTTTCGATGAGACCTTCTTTTTGCAGTTGGGCAACCTCTACGAGAGCAAGTTGGTAATGTTCCGGATTCATTCCCTGGTGAGTGGCTTTGGTAGGATTGATATCTTCATTTTTTTTAACGGAAGGGATATGAAGAAATCTGGGTTGGTCCACAAAGGGTGAGGGCATTTGGTGAGAAATTCAGAATGGGTCTCGGCACAAGAATGAGTAATAATTTCTTGTTGGATTGGTAGGAAAGTTTCAAGGGTAAAGAGGTTAGGCTGGGAGGTCCATGGTAGGAAGAAGTTCCTGTATCGGAGCCCTTTTGATACCCATGTTACTTTTGTGAGAGACTGGAGTATGTCAAAACCAATTAGGAGGTCTTTACCAGGAAGATCTGACCCATAAACACAGTGTTTGATAGAATATCCTGGAAATAAGTGAATAATAATTGGTTTACTGATGAGGGTGATCACAAATTTTTTTCCATTTGCAGCCTTAAATGGTTTAAAACATGTCTGCCAATGAGATCTAGGAAGAATTGATGGATTGATGATAGAGGCTGCTGCTCCAGTATCAAAGAAGGCTATGACTGAGATGGGTTTGTCATATTTGGTAGGAACAAGAGTGACTATGGCAAGAGGCTGAACAAGAGTGATAGTGTCTGGGGAGATATAGTGGATGTCATGGTAAGCATCAGTATCAAAGAGATCAATGCTTTCATCTAGACTGTCCTCATTATAGTCAGAAAGATGAACTGGGAGAGCAAGAGCCAGTATGGTTTCATCATGTGGCTCATCGTCCATGGAGAACACGGATTCAATATCTGCATCAATTTTTCCTGGGGGCAAGCTGGGCGAGTGCTTGGATCATATTGGATTTTTGGGCTCCTTTTTTAGGGCACTGTTTTGCATAATGTCCCATTTTTCTACAGATGAAACAACGATCAGACTTTCTTTGACCGCGAAAAGACTTTTTCCAGAAATATCTTCATTTCTTCTTCTTAGGAATGGAAGAGAATGGTTCTGGAGTATGCTTCTGAAAATGTTTGGATTTTTTAGGGGAGACGTGGCAATTGCAGTTTTTTTTCTTTGCATTTGATAAAAAGATCGGGCCGTGCACAAGAGTTCCCAAGCATTTTCCCTTGATCATGAAACGTCTTAAAGAATTTTTGTTGGTTGCAGAGTTTGTCAAGGGCAAGAAGAACATGCTGATACATTTCTCCTAATGATGCTTGTGCAATTTGTTTGCCTTTGGTTTGGAGAAGGCGAGAGGTTTCTGTGCCAAGTGGTTCTGGCAGTGAAGTGAGGAAAGCCTGCTTTAGATTGACATCATCAATTCCACCTAGGAAGTAGAATAATTTAGTCATCTTGTCATAATGTTTTTCCAAATCACTTCTTTTGAAGGAACAACACTTCATGCGAAGATAATCCTCACGAGCTTGATCTTTGACAATTGGCATAGACGTCCATGAACTCTTGACAGACATTTGGTGATTACTGATCGTGTAGTAGCCCCTGGTTGTAAAAGTTCAGCAGTGCACCAGGCATGGAGTTCGTAAATTTTGTCTAGCCATTTGGAAGGATGAATATTGTCAAATAAGAAGCCCGGACTTTGAGAATTGGAAAATGGTGAATCAGTTGGCTGATTTGGAACTGTTGGCTCGGGGCCAACCGGAGGGTCTTCATCAATGACCTCTTCAACTTTTGGGGATCCAGGATTTACCATATGAACTTCCGTCTGGATATCCTTTTGGAGGTCAAAAATGTAATGCTGAAGCATGTCTTGTTCTGCGGCAGATAAGGACCAAGCATCCTCATCAACAAGGGGTTCATTACAAGAGCAGGCATCCTGATCAATAAGGGGTTCATCACAAGGGGTAGGGCTAGGAAGAATGTTTGTGGCCAGGGTGTGGAGTATAGTGGTGAGTGGATTAGGGTGATTAGCAGGTTTTTCAATGATCATGGTAGTGGCGGGAGTTATGGGTGAAGAAGAGGAAGCAAGATGTTGGTAAGGCAAGGGTGGTGTTGGTGGTTTTCTTTTTGGACGCACTGGTTTGGGTTCTTTAGGAAGGAAGGCTGCGGTATTGAACATTCCAGTGGTGGAGGAGGAAGGAGAGAAAGGTAATGGTTGTTGCTGATGTAGCATGGGAGGAGAACAAGGATACCCGGGTATAGAGAGTTGAGGATCAAAGGAATATGGGTAGTGGTCCTTGTAAGAGGAATGAGACTAGTTTTGGGCCTGTAAGGACAGAAGCTGATTTTTCAAATGCCTCATTTCAGCCTCTTTTAGTGCAAAGGTCGAAGAGTAAATACTGGTTGATTGTGCCATGTGTAAGAGCTCCTGATGGAGGCCTTGTATCTTTTGTTGGAGATCCCTGATCAGGCTTTCCAGTGAAGTCATTTTGTGGTCCAGAGTGGCTTGAGTTTGGACAATTTGTTGAAGACAACGGTTTTGTACAAGAGCATTGGCAGATTGCCAATTGAGGGTTGCTTCAGCAGCTGAAATTGTCTTTTTGGTACCATCTGGGTTGATGACAGTGGGAGGAGCTATTTTGTGTTCATGCCTGATTTGATCATCAGGGGTTGTGAACTGGAGAGGAGGAAAATCTTCTTCAAAAGTTGTGGATGAGGAGGAGAACATATAACAAGGAATGGGAGAAGGAGGAATTGGGGGTATACTGGCGAAAGGTGAAAATGGTTTACACGGGGAAAGAGTTTTGATCTTAGGCTGGGTAGGCTTTTGTGGCTTATCTGAGTAAAGCACATAGAAATCAAACTTTCCAGAAGGTTCTCCAAGTAATTCGACACTGGGATCCCCAGATTCATATCTCGCTTGGAGATTCTGTTGGGAAGATTTCTTCCTTGATTTTCGGTGAACATCTTCCTCATAGAGTTGTTCAAAATAACAATCATCACAATCACAATAGTCAAAAAATTTGTGTCCTGTGATCGGATTTTGGAAATGGAAGACTGGTTGTCCGGAGGCATCAAATGAATGAATAGGGATCTTTCCAGTTCCTGTATTAGATAGATCGACTGGCTGGATCATGTTGACTGGAGTGGTGAAGATATCTGGTTCATCTGTACTTGGTTTGGCAAACGAGATCTCAACAGTGCCATCTTGTTGTGTCGTGAAAGTGGGATCTGTGAGTTGCACTGGATGAGACGGACGTTTGTGCTGTTTATAAAAAGTTACCCAAGAAGTAGGTAACAACTTAATCAGTTCGTCATGAGAGATTTGCCTGGGGATATGAACATATGAGGCTTGTGTAGCAGAATCAATGCTGACAAATAGGGCCTCGTCACAAGTGGAGGGTTGGTTTATGTCAAAAGCATGATTCTGTAGTCTGTATGCCATTTGATAATGCAAGGTGGCCGCATAAGTGTCACTTACAGATGAAGCGCCACTGATTTGGAGTTGTACCTTCAAAGCTGAAAGAAGGTAAGGATCTTGCAAAGGCATATTGAAATTGGGGAAGAACGTCAAGATCACTGTTCCTGGATTTAATGTTGTCTGGACTGTTGCAATACAAGAATGTGAGTATTTTAGAAATCTGGTGTCCAGTAAAGCTATGCGGGAGACAACTGGAAGGCCCTTTTTTCCATGAAAGTTTAAAGCAAGCCGGATTGCTCCAAAATGCAGATGGGTATAACCATGTTGTTTCCAAAGTGGGACCAAGTTAGCTGGGAGTTCTAGGTTGATCAACTGTTCAGACTCTGTGGCTGGAATATAACATTGATCAAATTTAGAGGCCTGGATGTATTCTTTTAATGAAAACGGACGAGGTGTGGAAAAGATCTTTTTTACAGTAGTGGTTAGTGAAGTAGATGGCTTGGTAAAGGTGGAATATGGGTTTAGGAAAGGGAGATCAGTAAGAGGAACCTTATGGTCTTCTGGAAGGTAGTCAAACTCATAGAGGTATTCTAACTTAGAGGTGGATCGTCTAGAGGAAGAAGAAGATGTCCTGGAGATAGAAGAGGAAGAGGAAGCCATAATTAGCAGTGAATAGTAAAAATGAACAGTGACCAAGAAGAAGAAAGTGATCTGAATAAGAAGGTAAACCGAGACAAACAAACAACTGAAGGGGGCTCAGGTACTATTATCTTTTTTCAGGTCATTTCCTAAAACTTGGGCAAAAGGGACTTCACAAAGAAGACAAGAAACTTAAGGAATTTCTGATATGGAGGATCCCCAAAAGAGGCAACCATAGAGCATACGTTCCTTAGTTACAGAGACTCAACCACTGTTATTGGAAAGATTAACCACCCCAGGACGAGTTTAAGCGAACATGGCTTATAAAAAAATTTTATGAATGGACTACATCGAACCTAATTTGAAACTGTAAAAACCAAAATGACAAAATTAAAAACAACATAGACCAAAGTAAAATCCACCCAAACTACAAAGTGTAAAGTGTAATTTACCCTAAAATCTCACACCATATTTAACACCTAGGGACAAAGTTGCAAATTTTAAAAACTTTGTGGAACCCACATCTTATATTTTCTTCCCCTTCCCTCTCCTATCAATCTCTCTCAATGATAAATTTCAAAGAGTAATATTTGCACTAAAAAATTTCACTAACACTCACATCCACGCTCTATCTCTCTTCTAGTCTAATATATCTAATATATATATATATACATATGAAAACAAAAGCTTTTGCTTTTGCTACCTAAGCGCCTATGTGTAATTTTCTCTAAATGACCTCTTTTTTTTTCCCTTTTTAATTTCACCCAATATTTGAATTTGAATGAATAATAATTAGTATTAATGAATTTAATTCTTACTGATTAATTATCATATTCTCTCTTGGTCAATCATGCTCGCATTTATTGAGGAGACTTCTCATTCCTAACTTCTCTCCCCTTTTCGTTATATTTAGGTATATATAACACATTTAAAAAAAATGCAAACCAAGTTACTAAAAATCCCCTATATTAAAATTTAATTTTTTTTGGATATGTGGGATACTTATATGTAGTTTTTAGGATTTTTTTTTTTATTTTTTTATTTTTTATTTTTATGTAGTTTTAAAAGGTATAATGCTTTGATTTATGTATGCATATATGTATAAATATATATTGGATGTATAGATAAGATCGGTCACAACATTACTTATAAGAATGTCATAACAAATTTTTGTTTGGTTCTTAATACAACCTATTAAAATATGGATGATACTTTTCAAATTTGAAATAAATAACACATTTCCTCTTTTCAAATTGCAAATAGATTTTACATTGTTTCAAGCTTTATCTCTCTATATAAATCATACAAAAATAAATTATTTTCTACACAAGTATAACTATCTTTCTTTTTGGCTTTGCAATTTGACTTTAGTTTTTAGTTTTCTTTGAAGGAGGAGTTATGAAGATCAATTTGAAGAAGATTAGAAGAGCAAGTGAAGATTGTTTATCAATAATAATAATAATAATAATAATTTATTATTATTATTATTATTATTATTATTATTTTGTTGCATGGATTTGTAAAACTTAATCTAAATTAAATGTGGCTTTTCTACCTGAAGAGTTAAATATAACATTAGAATTTTATGGAGAGAACGGGAGTACATTATTCTAAATTTGAATCAAACCAATTTGGTTGATTAAGGACTTTTCTATAACAGATTTACAAATTTTTTTTATAGATATGATTCCACTCATCTAATAATATTGAACTCACAAAATTGAGTTGAATTTAGCATTAGAATTTTATGGAGAAAAATTAATATATTATTCTAAATTCGAATCAAACCAATTTGGTTGATAAAGAACTTTTATCTAAGAGATTTACAAAAATTTTTATAGATAAGATTCCACTCATCTAATAATTTTGAACTCACAAAATTAAGTCTATATTAGATGTGAATGTGAAAGATAAGTATCATTGATATGTTTGTTAGCTATAAAAAATATACTCTACGTCAATTGAAAAATCATAATCTTCTCTTCCAAGTTATAGTTGCTTCATAAACCAAAGAGAATAATGTACCATTATTCTTCTGTTTGTCCCCAATTTTGAGTAAATATCGTCTACTTTTTTTTCTTATTTTTTTCTCTATTCTCTCAGTCTACTATTTACGGTCAATGGAGGATGCTGTACAACATAAGTATTTGTTCTACAAATATAATTAATGATAGTTATAGGATGCAGTATCATTAGTTTAAGTGTTTTTTTTAGATTGGAAAATTGATCCAATTTGAATGTTTTGTTTAACTGCACGTGATTCCATTTTTTTGGCAGTTTCACTTCATGTAGTTGTATTAGCAAAATTGTTCAATTTGAAGAAGTTAAATATTTGCAATTTCGGATCTTGCAAACTTTATTTCATGCAAAAACATTTAGTCTGAAGAAGTTAAGGCTTGCTAGATCAAAATCTATATGAAAATAACAATCCTAATATATAAAAAAAATTTAGGGAATTGCTATGTACACCGCTCACCTTCACAAAAGTGAGAATTTTTAGAAGAAAAGTGATTAGAATAAAAGAATTTTGGTGAACATAGAAAATACACGGGTGTACATAGCAATTCCCAAAATTTATACCATTTACCTTTATGTTTTATGGGAATTGTAATTTTTTATAAACTCATGAATTTTTAGTGTTCTTGGTTTTTAGATTATGTTTAAACAAGCACTATGAATAAGTTAGCTACGATTTATTTTTGCAATCAAAGTTTGACAAATAGAGTTGTAATTTATTTTTACCATAAGCATGCATCATTCATTGTACAATAGTGATTTATTGTTTTGTCATTTTAAAAGCTGGGGTTGTACTATAACTTTAAGTCTGACAACACAATAATGGCCCCGTTTGTTGCAGCTTAACTGGATAGATTATAGCTTTTAGAAAATCAGATTGTAGCTTTTAGAGCTCAAAATAAGTTGTGAATCTGTTTGGTGCAACTTTTCAAAAGCATTGATTATGTTGTTGTGGTGTTTGGTAACATAAGCTGTCAAATAGCTTATTTTTTGTGTAATGGTCCAAACACTCTTAAAAAGCTGTTTAAGTATTATTTAAGAATTATATATTGAAATGTATGAATTTTAAGTTACACATCTCAACTAATTAGTTTTTTTTTTAATATTATTTTTATATGTGAGAATGAAGATAAAAAATGATGATTTTTTTTGGACAAGTGAAGGGTTTAATTTAGTTGTGGGTAATTTATGTCAGTAGAAAAATGAATAAAGAACAAGGTTGTCCAATAAAATGTTCATTGAATGACAAATAAAAGCTAGAAAAACACCTCTAACCCAACTTCTAAGAAGTTGGCTTTTGGGCCTTAAATAAGTTGAAAAAAGCTATAAGTTTTGAAGCTACAAGCCATACTAAACACTCTATTTCAGCTTTTTCTAAGCTATAAGTTACAATTTGTACCTTATAAGCTGTAACAAACGGGGTCATTGTAGCTTCTGATTTAATGGCAAATAGTTGTAACTCATAAGTTGGTGCAAATTATTATATGCAGCTCATTCTTTTGAATATTTTATATTGAGTTACACTATAAAAAAAAATGTTAATACGTTCAAACCAAGTAGATCATTATTTACATATGTTAATAGATATGCAACTTCCTTTCAAAAAAAAAAGATTTAATTTTAAAATTATATACAATATAAAATAATTTTGTGCATTTAATGCACATCTCGTGCATTTAATGCACGGGCATATACCCTTGTGATACCCAACCCCCCCCGAACACACACACACGGGGACCGGTTCGGCAATCGACGGGACTCGATTCCTCTGCAGTCTCTCTCTCCGGCAATATGTTCTGTCTCTCTCTCCCTCACTCTATATGTATGTATGTATGTAGAAAGAGTATTGATTTGATTACTTATTGTAGATATATAGTGATATATATATATATATATGTGTGATTAATAGATGGATTTGGGAAAAAGGACCAGTGCTTTCTCATTTGATTATTTCTTCTTTACCCAATTATTATCTGAGCCCTTTTTTACATCACTATTGAACCTAAATTTCTTTAATTCCGATTATTTGTTTTGCAATTATTAATTTCTAGTACTGATTAATTAATTAAATTATTTGTTTTGGATTCAAGAAGTAGCAATGTATTACTATTATTATTGTTCTTTTGTGGAGAGAGAGAGAACATACCACCGGAGAGAGAGAAAAAGAGAGAGAGAGAGAGAGAGAGAGAGAGAGAGAGAGAGAGAGAGAGTGCAGAGGAATTGAGTCGCCGTCGATTGCCGGAGCCGTCGGTCCGGTTCGGGGAGGTAGGGGGTATTCACGGGTGGATAACTTTTGGGGCACATTAGAATATCACCTCAACAAGATACATAAATCACAATGTGTCTTGCCTCTATCCTGATGGGGTCCACTGACACTGTGGGGTCTACAGTGTCTGTGAGGTCCACAGAGGAGAGAGATAGACACATAAAATTTATGTATCTCTAATTTATGTGAGATTCTTATGTGCCCCAAGAATTATCCTTCACGGGCTAGGGTTTTTGCGATTTGGGGGTTTTGGAATTTCTCATTGAGAGAGAGTCAGATATGAGATGGAAGGGGAAGGAAATATAAGATGTGGGTCGCTACAAAGTTTTTAAAATTTGCTACTGGGTCCCTAGGTGTGAAATACGGTGTGAAATTTTATGTGGGAGTAGCATTTTTTTTTTTCTTTCTGATGTGGTTGTCAACTATTGGGTGCCGCAAAGTCATTTAAGAACCAATGATCCCTCTCAAATTATTAACCTCTTTAGTAAGAAATACCATTGCTGCACTTGTTTGTCACAAATGTGTCACGATACGCATGTACATGTGAACTCATTATATGTTAACCCAACTGAAAAAGCAACTAGAATCTAAGTCTTTTCAATCCTACATAAGTTGAAAACCACAAAGGGATGTTTGAAAAGGCGAAGAACTAATCTACAAGTGTTTTGCTGAGGCTTTTTTGTTTGTGTGATGGTTTGTGCTTAACCTAAAATCCAATCACTCCTAAAGCAATTTTGTATGAAAACAACACGAGGTTGGTTTTTACCCTCTTTTTTTTTGGGTCGAAAATACCCTTTTATGTCTAAAAAACATTCAAATTATCATGCTTTTTTTAGCTACAAGTCCTTTTTTTTTGTGTCTT
Source organism: Hydrangea macrophylla (assembly GCA_033977485.1). NCBI lineage: Eukaryota > Viridiplantae > Streptophyta > Magnoliopsida > Cornales > Hydrangeaceae > Hydrangea > Hydrangea macrophylla. The sequence goes on along the minus strand of CM066988.1, from coordinate 90,761,711 downwards.
TCAAAACTTTGAAGGTCTGAAATCTAACGATATCAATATTGACTATGAAACCATGGGAGAAATATATGTTAAAACTTAAACTAAAACATGAAAAAGTATTTTTATTGCATTATCTAACAAAAATATACTTCTTTTGTAAAATTGACATTCATAGGAATGTGGATCTCGAAATAATACATGAAAAAAATCACCCAAAAATGTCAAAAAATGAGTGTTCCTTTAATTCAAAAATATCAAAGCTTGAAACGAGCCTCCAAATTATCTGGTTTTTGCATAATTTTTTAAGTTCAATACGTAGATCTCGATAAAAAAGAAAAAAATCACCCCAAAAGTGCGCTAAAAATTGAGAAAGTTATAACCATTTAAAGTTGAGATTTAAACATATAATTATCTGTTTACGCCGACAATAACTGAAAAATTGATTTTTTTCCCTTCATTATTTCATAGGAAAAATATAAATTTGATGAAAAACGAGTTTGAAAATTGGATGTTATGGAATTTTAAAGTTTAAATAAAAACTAATGATGACATGACATGACATGACATAACTACCTCTCAAATGTAAAGATGATTGGAAATAAGAAAAAAAAGGTGAGAAGGGACTCTAATGACAAATAAGTACAAAAAAAACTGCGAAAGACCTTAGCTTGAAAAGCAAAAACAATCGCTTAACTGCCTCATTTTAAAGGATTTCTCACCAAAAATCCTAAAATTTGGACTAGGGTTCTCGAGATTGGGTCAATAAGATCAAAATCATCGTCCAAAATTTCTTCAGTCCAAAGGACACATTTTTCTCTTTTTGTTTTTTTTTTTGGCTAAAGTCCCATGCGTAAGTTAAAAAGTAACTTATTTTTTTTAGAGTAATATTTGGGGCACTAACAACTTGCACTAACACTTATTAACACACTCTATCTCTCTCCTAGTGGCACTGTGGGATCCGCAGTGAATCCCGCAGTAGTACTAGGAGAGAGATAAAGTGTGTTAGTAAGTATTAATGGAAGTTGTTTGTGCCTCTAGCAATACCCTTTTTTTTATTACCCTTCTCTTTTCCTCCACGAAGTAACCAAACAAAGCCTGAATACTACCCCCAAATTATTCACTTCTTATTTGAACTTGAAGACCAAACCCTAAATTAACCATATAATTACAGAGAGAGAGAGAGAGAGAGAGAGAGGGTTTGTCCGGCGACAACAAAGACAACGGCGGCGACACATTCTGCAACTCCAGTTGAGTTCCTTTTGAAATACTGTACCCTTTTTGAGTTTTTTCTTGAGAGCCTTCGAATCGCTAGCGCTAGCTAGCAAGTCATTCAGGGCCTCACTCAGTCACTCCAACTCACTATTTTCTTTTTTGCCTACCTGGATAGCAATTTTGTTAGTAGAAATACTTTGATTTTTGGCTTCTAGGGATTTAAAAATTGTATGGTTGATATGTGGATTTCACATACAGTGGGATAGGTACTGAAACATTATTATTCACTTATAAAACAAAGATTCTTGTAGGTTCAAAAGGGATATCTATAAGGATTTAAATATTTGAGGCTATTTGAGTTAAATGCTGATATTTATTTGGGTGGAAGTTAGAAAATTTTTAAGTGAGACTTCTTAGGCTTAGTTTGGCCCCCATTTTGGTGTTTTTCCTTTTTTAAAGCACAATTTCATGTTAATTCATTTGGTAACTAGTTTATGAGCTTTACAAAAATTGAACTTAGGGCTTTTTTGGGAGCTTTTAAAAGCTCTAGAATGGAGCTTTTAAAAGCTCAAGGTTGCTTTTTGGTGTCATGATGTCTTTTTGAAAGAGTAGTGTGTCACTTGTATAAAATTATCAAACAACTTAGTAATAAATTTCATAAGCTCCTTTTAAAAAGCCATGTGGGGGCCAAACTAAGCCTTAGTTTAAAAGGGGCAAATTAAAATTTTAGTGGGTCACAAATGCTTTAAGTATAGATTACATAACGTAGATAAAACGATTTTAAAAAGTTGAGAGGGGGCACGTGCCCGCCCCCCAGAACTAGCTGTAGCTCCGCCCCCAGGTTATAGTGAACCTTGTTTTGTTAGTGTATCTGGTTCCATTCATGTTGTAGCTCACACAAGTCATCGAAGGATAGGCATATTTGTTGCAATCTCCAGCCAAACAACGTGTTCCCTGGCTGGATCACCAATGGAGAAACTCTCTCTTTTTTGATGAGTCATTATAGGAGAAACTGTGCATCCTTGGGCTCTGCGTGCACGCGTTAAAACTTTTGATGATTTGGTGCGATCACAGATATTGTTGCTGGTGAACCTGTCTTCTTTGCGGAGAGGCATTGCTTGTCTTCATCGACGGAGAGAAACTTCTTTATGTATTTATTATTCTTGCATAGCTTGGTTCTCACATAAATATACGATAAAATATCTTATAAGTTACAATATGAATATGTAACTACAAGTCATTTTAATCTTGTCCTGCCTACTTGTAGTTGGCTGTTTTTTTGTCAAAGATGATGAGTTACACATGCTTGTCTTATTGTTTATTTTGCCTAACTGGATGTATGTAGGTCTTTTAGATTATCTAATCACACCCCTTTTATGTAAATCATCCATTTTGAACCTGTTGTTGAATGACTTGCTTACACACTTTATTTCTCTAAGCACATTTTATGCGAGTCAATTATGTTTTATATAATTCATCTCATACCACCATTTTCTCTGTTACTTTTAGCATGTGCAATGATGTGGAAGGATGTCCTCCATCAGCACATGTTGCTTGTGGTCAGGCACTACTCCAGAGTGTCTCCTACTTCAGCTGCATCAGTCATCCGAGTTTGCAAAAACATTACTCATTTGGGACTTCCGAAAGACGGTCCAAAGCCTCGGCAACTTCTATCTTTGCCTCCTTTCCCTGCTCACCCTTTACCTGCAAAAAACTCAGTTACTAGTCCTGGACACCCCACTCGCATCACTGCTATTAGTTGGATCAAATATTACTTTGATGAAATTCCCGGCTCTGTGATTCAGTCCCATTTCAACAAGGGCCTTGTGAGTTTCTTCACTTTATGTATCTTTTGGTTGGTAATTCAGGGTAATATATTTTCGTCACATTGATTTTCTTCCACAGAAACAATGATTAACCGTACATTCTTTCAGAAAAACAAAGTTTCATGCAAATCATGTCAGTTCGTTGAAAATGATATCTCATCTGAATGCACATTTCATTCACTTGCCTAAAAAAAAAAAGATAAAATTCAGGAATTTTGAGCTCAGGAATTCATTATAAAACTGTATGGCATATGGAAGTAAAGGGGATTTTTATTTTTATTTTTTATGATATCATGACAGTTTCTGTGTGACTCATTACAGGTGTTGTATATGAACTTGTTTGAAATTTCACAATTTGTGATGCTCATTATGCTGTTATATATCGTCGTGTCTAGTTAGTATAAATCTTTATTTGTTTCTTTTTGGTACAGGTTCAAATGGAATTTCCAGATTTGAATGATTCATCCGTAAAGAAGGATGGGCAAAAGAAATCCATGAGAAAGGTATTTATAATTGTGCATTGAGCCAATTATTTATATCCTTTCGTAGTATTGATGTTAAGCCTCACTTGCGGACATTAAAACAGGATAACTGAAGTGTTCTCTCTCTCTCTCTCTCTCTCTCTCTCTCTCTCTCTCTCTCTTTCACACACACACACACAATGAGCTTGCATACTTATGCCTGTGTTCAGTTGTTTGTTTGATTATTTCACTTTGCCTTATTCTACAATTATACAGCTAATGTGCAGATTAAGCACAATGAGGTTATGGAGGTAGGATCAAGAGTTTATGTACCAGTATCAGTTGCTGAGACTAGAATTTCCAGGAGATTTGACACCATCCCAAGCGGAACTTTATATCCAAATGCCGACGAGATAGAGTATCTGCAAAGGCTTGTCATGTACAAGGCATGTATATAGTCCAAACGCTTAGCTTTTTTCTCCTTTCATGCTATTTAGGAGTGTATCAAGTTCCATGTTCTGTGTAGTTATTGTGTTTGTTACTTTTTTGGTCATCGGTATTGAATGCAGGACTCTGCTATAATTGTGTTAAATAGGCCCCCCAAGTTGCCTGTGAAGGTTTAGCGTCTCTATGTTCCAATTCTTCCTTAGGCTTGACATATCTGACGTGTGTATATTTATTTGCCTTTTGAATTTGTATTTTTTGTTTGTATAATTATGTTGATAGGGAAATCTGCCTGTTCATAACAGCATGGATGCCTTGGCAGCTGCAGCATTGTCTTATGATTATGATGAGGGTCCTAAGTTGGTAAGCTTTTGTTTCAGTTGACTGCTAGTGGAAATGTAAGTAGAATTGAAGCAATAGATGCCTATTGTGGTTTAAGATCTTCTCTTCTTAGTCCTCCCATGGTTTATATCGGATTGTCATGGTTTAGTTGTCAATGTGTTCCTTCAGAAATGGTCTTACCGTCATGTGCTTCTTTCAACTTTTAACTTCCATTAGATCACACTACTATTAACTTTTCAGAATATGGTTACTCTTGTTATTAGGTACATCGTCTTGATAGAGAGAGCAGTGGCCTCCTTGTAATGGGAAGAACGAATGAAAGCATAGCTCATCTCCACTGGTTGTTCAGCAACATAAATAAAGCAAAATCCTTGTCTGAGGTATGATCAGTCCATGTAGTGCAATAAGTATTATAGTACCTTGAGAATATGTGTAGATCTAGTTTTTATTATGCCTTTTTGTCACTTGGAATATTTTTTACTTTTTTATTGGTTGGATTATGGGAGGCTGTGAAAAGAGAGTTGAGTGGTATGTTAGGCAAATATTTTTATGCTTGCTAGTTGAATCCATTTCATTGACATACCTGTCTAAACAAGGTGTTTGTGCTGGGCCCCATGTTAATGAATACATTTGGGCTTGATTGCCTTGTGTTATTAGTGAGAAAATGTGGTAGTTCAATCCTGAGAGCATGTTTAGCTGCTGCTTTTGTTCTCTCTTCTTTCTGAATTTATTTAGAACTATGATGTGATTGTGATTTTAGGCTTGGAATGGAGCATGTGAAGCATCATTTCAGAGGTATTGGGCATTGGTAATAGGATCTCCCAAGGAAAAAGAAGGGTTAATTTGTGCCCCTCTTTCAAAGGTCTGCCTCCCCCTCTCTCTCTCTCTCTCTCTCTCTCTCTCTCTCTCTCTCTCTCTCTCTCTACATATATATGTATATTGATACATCCACGTATTCTTCCCCTTCTTTTTATAAAATCCATCTATTGCAATGAGTGTGTGGATTGGAAGATTTCTATCAGGAATTTCATTGAGCTGAAGGAATTAACCATATAACTTGATTGATTGTTATTGATTGCAGGTACTTCTTAATGATGGGAAAACTGAGAGAGTTATTCTGGCGCATACTTCAGGTTTAGAAGCTTCTCAAGAGGCTATAACTGAATACCGGGTACTTGGTCCCATGATAAATGGATGCTCATGGATTGAATTGCGTCCACATACTGGCCGGAAGCATCAGGTACCTTGAAATTCACACCACAAATTCACTATTTCCAACAACTTTCGTAGGATATTTCAGAACATTATGAAGGCTCGCTGAAACCCGATTACTCTTCCATCACCAGTGGAGTTCGGAATTAAGCCTTTGTGTGAGATATTGATTGAATGATTGCAGGATCAGTGGTGCTTTAGTTTATACAGAACTCTTGCTGGAATTGAAATTGATATGATCTGATAATGCAATTTTTACATGTTACCTTATATACATGAACATTTAAATCTTCTTTGCTGAATTAGGAAGCATAGACACTTCGAAGAAGGTAACGTGTCACATGTCGTATCGTGTCCGATACACGGACACGACACTTCACTGGCACTGTTGGAGGGAGGAGAAATGGTGGGCCAGGAGGGATGCCATTTCCCTCATCTCTTTCCTTCCCTCCTTTCTTCCAATCTGCCAAACCAGGGATTTTCTCCTCTCCATCCCCCCTTTCCTTCTTTCCCTCATTCCTTCATACCAAACAGTGTAAATGTATATTTCAAAATCTGTGGTCAGATCTAATTCCGACTATTCTCTTTTTGCAGCTTCGTGTGCACTGTGCAGAAGCACTTGGCACACCAATAGTGGGGGACTACAAATATGGTTGGTTTGTGCACCGTAGATGGAAGCAAATGCCGAGAGTTGACTTTGAGCCGACGACCGGGCAACCATACAAGTTGAGGAGGCCTGAAGGTTTGGATGTTCAAAAGGGTAGTGTCTTATCCAAGGTCCCCTTGCTACATCTACATTGTAGGGAGCTTGTTCTTCCCAACATTGCAAAATTCCTCGCGGTTCACAACCAGAATTCGCGAAGCTGCCACTCAAACGTCAACCATGGCCCAAAGCCAGATCTTCTTCGGTTTGTGGCATCAATGCCATCCCACATGAAAATTAGTTGGAATCTCATGTCTTCTTACTTAGTATAACTTGAATAATAGTGGCCTTTGTTTATTGAGCTCAACTTGTCATTACGAGTCTGATTGCATGCCTGTTGAGGAGTGTCTGACTTGTGGTCTGACCTGTGACTGTTGAAGAATGAGTTGCGACTCACAGGAAGAGTATGACTAAGGATCCTCGGCAGCACCATTGGTGGGCAGCTCCAATGGTTGTGGCCGACGATCCATGCTTGATAATCCCTTGGTAAAGGAAACCCGCTGAAGCCGCAGCGAAAGCGAGTCGTACGGCAATTGTCACTGCCAATGGAACCAAGCATGGGAGATCTATTCATGACCCCATGATGAAGCTTGGGTTGGTAGTAGTATCACCTTCCCAGCAAAAGAAAATAGTAGTATTATCACCTGATTTGGATTTGTATTTATAAAGTTATTACAATTCAATGATGCACTACAGTGTTTAGCACATTCCTGATTTGTACTACAGTATTATCACCTGATTTGGATTTGTATTTATAAAGTTATTTCAATTCAATGATGCACTACAGTGTTTAGCACATTCCTTGAGAGCTTAAATTTTGGGAACAAATCTGTTAGTCTGATAGTGCATCATTTGACTTTTAGGAGTCAGAGGGTTCAAGACTCTTTCTGTGTATTTGTTATCTTATTTTGTATGTTTATTTGTACTTTGTTATGTTATTTGTACATCTTGTAGGAGGGGGTTGAGCATGAGAGGATTTTAAGATTGATTGATGAGGAAACAAAAGAAAAATACGAACAAAACACCTTTTCTTGAAAAGTTTAATGAAAAATAGTGGAAAAAGAACCAGGAAAAAAAAAATTAAAAAATGCAAAGAACTACAATAACACTTTTCCAAATTTTCTTGATTTTTCTCCTAAAATTTGCAAACTAGATGATTTGAAATAAAAAGTCTTAAGCTCTATTTGAATTTTTTTCCCTTTTTTTTATGATTTTTTTCAATTAATTGGAGAGATTTTTAAATTATTAAAAAAAAAAAAATTCGTCACTTGATTATCAAATACCTACTAAATTATCATAGCACTTTTTCTATGTTTATTTTCTCAGTTAAAATACTAATTTTTTATCGAAAGATTTTTTTAGGCTCTATTTGATTCATGAATTTGGTGAGGAAAAAAGAAAGGGAAAGTAAAACAAGAAAAAAAAACTAGTTCCTTGTGTTTTCCCTTGTGTTTTCTTTCGTACTCAAATATTATTGAAAATTTTAAAAGCCTAATATATAATTATATATATATATATATATATTTAAAAAATACTTATCTAATTGTTAGATAAGGAAAAGAAGCGGAAATGACTCACAAACATTCAATGTGTAATGTACTTATGAAATTTTTCTCTTTTCTTTTCATATTTTTTTTTTCTTCTTATTAATTGTCTTATTTGGAGGAATGAGTGTAGCATTATTCTTACTTTTTTTTGTTACCTCACGAAAAATACAAAGGGAAATGGCTGTTACAAAATCAGTGCAAAATTCTCAATGTCTGGCGCGCTATTGTTTTCTCTCTCTAGAATTTAGATTATATATATACAGTTAGGCTATGGAGAGGGCGCCCTCTCTTTAATAAAGAGAGGGCCTCTGTTTTGACCGTCAGATCGTGTTTTTATTAAGAGCAGTTTTGTCACTTCACAGTTTTTAAACACGATCCGACGGCCAAAACAGAGGCCCTCTTTTTATTAAAGAGAGGGCTCTCTCTCTATAGAATTTTCGTATATATATATATATATATATATATACAGTCAGGTTCTAAAGAGGGCGCCCTCTTTTTATTAAAGAGATGACCTTTTTTTGGCTGTGTAAAAAGTAAGAATCTCTTCATATATACAGTCAGGCTCTAAGGAGGGCGCTCTCTTTTTATTAAAGAGAGGGCCTCTGTTTTGGCCGTCAGATCGTATTTTCATTAATGACAGTTTTGTCATTTTACAGTTTTTAAATACAATCCAACGGCCAAAACAAAGGCCATCTCTTTAATAAAAAGAGGGCACCCTCTTTAGAAAATCTTTGTTGTATATATATATATATATATATGCTTAATAAAAAGAGGTCCTCTCGTTAATAAAAAGAGGGTGTCCTCTTAGAGAATCTCTTCATATATATATATATAGATATATATATATATATATACAGTCAGACTATAAAAAGGGCGCATTCTCTTTATTAAAGAGAAGACTTCTCTTTTAGGCTTCGGATCGTGTTTTCATTAAAGGCAATTTTGTCATTTTACAGTTTTTAAACACAATCCAACGGCCAAAAGAAGAAGATGAATGCTCACCTTGAATTTTTGGGACCGTAAACCCACTTCAAAGATAGGGGCACTCTGTAAATTTTCAAAAAAATGTTTCATGCTACATGGACTATATAAAAAAATATACCTCATATATAGGGATGGCAACGGGGCGGGTATGGGACGGGGCTCCCATACCCCGCCCCCGTCCCGCTTCACTGAACCCTCCCCCGCCCCCGTCCCGTTTCATTGAACCCTCCCTCCGCCCCGCACTTGGAGTACCCGACCCCGCCCCGCCCCGATTAAGAGTTTTTTTTTTTTTTGTAAACAAATTGAAAAAAGTTGTTTTTTTAATGCATTCTTTTTCCCATACACAATCACACACAGTACACGAACAGATGAGAGAGAGAGAGAACTGTTTGAATTAATAATTGATGTTTGAGGGTCTGTCACGAACTATTCCATAAAACTATGAATTGGACGAACCACTAAGCTTATCAAACATCGGGGCGGGTTCGGGTTTTTTGACCCTACCCCCGACCCTGACTCGGGTTTTAAATATCTCCCCCATACCCGCCCCTAACCCTATTAAGCCCCTCCCATACCCTACCTATTAGGGGCACGACGGAGCGGGAGTCGAGGGCCTGCGCAAGATCTGGGGGCCCAAAGTCCTTGCAAGTATGGGTTGCCCTGAGGGTCGGCCCAGGCTGAAAAGTTCTTTGCAGTTACTACTTGTCTCTTTCCATGATTCTCTTGCATGACATCAATACAAGGCGTCATGTCTGTGACGATTATTTCTGATTATCTATGACATGGCTTTGGCATATACTTGTATTTCCCATTTATTTCATTGTAAAGTTTTTCATGGATTTCTTCTATATTTATCATAGAATTTAAGTGTTGTCTTCTACTATATATTTTTTTTCCCTGCTTTGCACTAAAAAAAATGTCTTTCTTGCAGAATCTCGTAAACTCTCTGTTTTTCTAACTTTAGCTTGTTCTAGGTTCCACTGGGTTTGTTCACGAGGATAATAGTTTTCATTCTTTAAATCCAAACAGAGCCTTAACGAGTGACTGTGAATTGCAACTGGGGAATGAAACATTGTTTGAAAGTTGTTGTCTGCACCGGATTGAGGCTGCTGGGGACTACCTCGGTTTATAAGCTAATACTGGTTTTGGTTATCCTTCCTGGTTTGAAATTGATGCTTTAACAGTGGACCACTTTCATATTCCCAAAGGTTTCATTTGAAAATTTTGTTTCCAATGCTTGAGAACATGGTTCCTGGTTCATCTTTTGTTTCTTACTGTAGAAAAATATGCACGCAAGCATACGAGTCGGGTTTAGGTCACTTACCTAGCGGAATAACCCAACGGATCGCCGAACGGTGTTGTTACGAGCCCGGCGTCTTCACCCACGAACTACTGCTCCATGTTGCCTCCGTGTACTCTCTTATGCTTCGCGTAGTTCGTGAAGATCACTACTAGAGCGGTCTTCATACGTATCACGTGCTAAATCCCATGGCTCCTTTGGTGATGGCCAAGAGAGAGAAACGTAGGGAGAGAGAGAGAGAGAGAAAGGCTACTGTGATGTTAGGGATACCCAATATGTTGTGTTTATATCATATATATATACACACATAATAACCAAACCCTAGGCCTCCAAAAGCCTAAGCCCATTGGACCCGGTCCAATGTATGTGGGTGCCCGTATGGCCCACATATTTCTTACATCTCCCACTCACCCACATAGGGCTAGTACTAAAACCAATCTCTCTAAACAGAACTTCTCATCTCTTTATACAGGGAAATAGAACGTGCGACCTTACGAAAAGAAAGTACAGCGACAGGAGTGTAATGCCAAATCATCACCATAACCAGCAAGACACATCACTCGGAAGCTTCTCGTGTATGCCTTAGACGATTTAACCACACCGGACACATCATTCTCAATCCCTCGGTGAAAAGAAGTGCTGCACCACCTCAATGTAATGTACTCATGACATATCAGTAACAAAATACGATTGTCGCAGGCCTGCTAATGAGTCACAAAAACATGGTGTGTTATTGAATGGTCTTCCCTAAGCCCACATGTCAATCCGACTAACTTGACCGCTTGCCCAGACACGCCCCATAGAACGGAATTGTCTCGTCGTCCTAGGATAGCATGCTAAAGTAGCTGTCATCAAGCATCCTCTTCATGACATAGTCTCAAGTCGTGAAGGCAACCAGTTTGTAGGATAACCAATGTCTTGGATATGCTACATGGCTCACACAGCAATGAAGAGGAATCCATTCACTGCTCCACAATCGATCGCAAAAGCACATACAGTATGAAATGTATGCTATGGCGTTCTTCCATAAAAATGGGCATGTCACTCTATGTTTGGAAAACAAGTAACGCCATACGAATCTTAGTCTAGACGTTACACAAAACGTCTAACCAGAGTTTTCCAGCACAGTCGCCACTCCTGGCGCCCGTCTGAAAACTCACATTCGGCTATAAACAGGCTACATAGAGTCGTGGGATATCTCTGTGTTCGACCAAGTATAAGGTCTCATCTTAGATCCATCTAAGGCGACATATAAAAATAATAGGGTTTATATCTAGCTCGCTGTTCTTATACTGCGTAGATATAAGTGTTCAAGCTCGCTTTCTAAGCGCTATGGACACATATGTCCTAGCTAGCTATCTAAGCGCCATGAACACAAATGTCTCATCTTGCTCGCCATCTAAGCGCCGTAGACACACATGTCCTACTTCGCTATCTAGGCGCCAAGGTGAATCACCCGTGTGAGCAGGTCGATTCAAGCCCGGTGACATATTAGAAATGTGCATCCGTTCCACTTATAACAAATATATATATATGGAAACCAACTAGTTTATAAAAAACTTGAATAATAATGTCAATACCACAATAAAATGTCTAAGCACATCAAGTCCCCAATTGGAGATATGCCTCAAGACAACTTCCATTTGCGCAAACTACATCTCAAAATGTGACAAAAACGAATGTCTATGTGCTAGAATGGTTTTTGAGATCTTTTGCATATGCTCAGGCTTATGTGCTATCAACATAGATAAGCACAACCTCATCACTATGAGGTGAAAAACGTAGCCACTACAAAAACTCTTAAACCAAAACAGCTCCTCGAACAGCTGATAAGCACACCACATATTATGCTTCCATCGTGGACAGCATAAGGCAAGGTCCACAGTCCTCCTGCGAACATATCGCAAGATACTCTTCACTACTCTCTAGTGACAGGACCATGGTTGCTACGACAACGACTAATTAAACCAACCGCATAGCAGACATCTGACCGAGTACACACATTAGCATACTTCAGATTCATTATTGCGGACGGATATGGCAAACTGGACATTTGTTTCCTCTTCTCATTATTCTTAAGACATTGATCTAAGGTCAAAGTGAGTCCCCCAAAAATGGGATGTCTATGGGTTTTCAGTTTTTCATGTGAAAACGTTCAAGAACCTACATCTTGTAAGTCCCTCGAGACAAACAGAGGAGCTTCTGAGAACAATATCTCACAGTCTAAACTTCCAACACATAGTTGGAATCACCCATGTCCTCAATCTCAAACTGAGAGGACAACCACTCTCAAGTGGCAACAATGGAACTCATCTCATTCCCAGCTAAAAAGACGTCATCAACATATAAAGAATTAAAACACTTTCCTTGGACCATTTAATGTACACACATTGTACCACTGCCTAGACGATTTGAGATAATAAATAGATCATTTGAGACAGCACACTTTTGCGCTCATTCCCTTTGGTCACAACACCAATGGGATGATCCATATTTAACTTGTCGTCTTGTTCTCCATTGAGAAAAGAACAGTTTAAACATCCAACTAAAAAGGTTCAAAAACTAAATATGCGACAATTGCTAGGATAAGGCGAATGGAGTTAGATCTCACCCTTTGGGAGAACATGTTTCCATGGTCTATACCCTCTCTGGGTACAAAGTATCGCCACAAGGCGCGCCTAATACTTGTCAATTGAACCATCTGCCTTGCGCTAGATTTTGAAAACACAATTGTCTCCAATCGTCTTACGCACAGGCGGATTGTCAACTAACTCCCAGACCTTATTCACGTCCATAGAACTCATCTCATCTGGCATAGCAACTATCCACTCTGCTTCAGCAGACGAAGAAAAACGCTTCAACAAAAGAAGCAGGCTCATCCTCATCCACTTGTGCACACATTTGCACACATATGAAAATGTCTTCCTCAATTTCAAAAGAGCGATAAGGAACGTTTTCCTCATCACCATACAATGTACTACCTGAGAATCTTGAGTGCCTAGTGGTGCACTCCCACTATCTGGTACACTCCCACTAGCGTCTAGCGTTGTACTCCCACTCGGCTGGAGACTAGTACCATTTTACAGCGATTATTGGATGTGGATTCTCAATCTCCCCACCCTCGCTTAAAGATGGTATGTTGTCTTCAACATCCTCCAACTCATAGAGGTCAAGATATCTCTTAGTAATACAAATCTAAGGAAGTCATTCTCAATATCATGTGACACCATTTCTATCATTCCTATACCCGTTTGTTCATTATACATAACATAGCCTGTCGAGCTGTTAGAATACCTTATAAAGGTATACTTTCCAGCTCTTGAGCATAGTTTCTCGTACTTATACAAGGTATAGTGAACATGACCTCCTAAGCTCCACGGGCGCAAATGCTCCAAAATGAGCTTTTCGCCTTTCCATAGCTCATAAGGGGGTAGAGGGAAACGACTGAGGAGAGGCACTCTCGTATGTAGGCAGCAATCAAGAGTACATCCCCCCAAAACAACATTGGGAGGTTGACTTGCGCCATCATAATCCTAGCCATATCTAGGAATGTCATATTCCTTCTTTCTGCAACACCATATTGTTGCAGAGTTTCCGGAACAGAAAGTTGTCTGCGTTTCTCCTTTTTCCTCACATAGTTCCCAGAACTGATTAGATAAATACTCGCGATCCTCACATCGCGCGAAATCATCTATAAAAGTGAAAAAATAAGAGGCGCCATGACGTGCCTTTACAACCATAGGTCCACAGATATCTGAGTGAAATAGCTCTAATGCTTGAGTAGCTCTAATAGCCTCTCTAAAAGGCTTTCGACATGCTTTGCCAACTAAGCAAGTCTCACACATAGGCAGGTCAACCTCAGCGAGTGGGCCCAAAAGGGATTCTCAAGCTAATCAAGTCATCCTATTACATCCTATGCGTTCAAGTCCAGCATGTCATGTCTCAGAATAAATGAATGATAGAGTAATCCAGAATTTATGAAAACAATTCTTAAGCAGTTATCCCTAGATAACCATGTCCTAGTAACACTACCACCTAAAAATGTCCATCCTATTACCACCGAACTGGAAAACGCCCTCGATTGTGCTCTTCCACCTTATTAGCCTTGGGCGCAAACTTGCTAGCCCCACCCTGCCTCTAGGCGGGTTTACCCTTACCATTGCGTTTAGGCCCACTAGCCTTGCGCTTACTTCCACTTATGGAAGTAGTGGTCAAGAGTATAGCTATGCGGTTCGCCTCACCTTTTTGGCGCTCCGTATTCAGCTCAACATGTCAGAAAATGTCAAAACCCAAAAATTTAACATTTCCGTTGTGGATCATGATTTGTTTTCTATGGATCCGCGAATCAGACAAATAACTAATCATAGCCTGAAACTGCAATTCGCCAGTAAAGATGTTCCGAGTATTCTGAAATCACGAATCATACCTGTCATCGACCTTAGATGTCCAGTCATCGTGTACTTGGAACGTTTTCTTTACTTTCCCGAACTTCATAACTAGATGCTTAATCTAGTAGTGAATGTGCCATCGAAAACAAATTTGAGCTGATCTCATAATACCTTGGCTATTGGATAGTACATATACTTCCCAACAAGATCATGGTGCATGCTGCTTATCATAAAGCGTGTGCTATGATCCTTCTCGAGCCAAGTATTATAGGCTATTAAGGTTATAATAATATTGGGCCGGAGGCCCATTATTCGGTTTAATGGGTTGGACCATAGAATAAGCCTAAAGCCCACAAGCTCTTACTCATTCTATCGGTGTGTTACTTTACAGTGCCATATTAAAAAAAATTAGTCCCTTTTAAACTTGTTACTCTTATAAAGATCAACAAAGTGTGGTTTTGAAAATTTTTGTTTTTGTGAATCCAAAAATTTGAAGAGAAATATTTGAAAACATGCGCAAGGGGTTGACATTATTATTTGCACATTTCATAAGGTTTGTTTTAAAATCCAATTACAAATGAGTTTTCCCCTTTCTACAATTTAAGACCAAAGAATTCGCTATTGCTCATTAATCAAATCTTAATTTTGTAAATCAAGAAAAACTTTTTATAATTGATTTTTCTAAACAAACATCAATTAGATGGTACAATTACCTATCTAAGATCATCCACAGTAATATTAAGTACGCCATACAACAAAAATGCGCATGGACTCCTACGTGGGTCCGATTTGATAACTTAGAGCTCATGTTAAGGTAATTCAAGTGTATGATTTATGAACAAAGAAAACCATCCCTTTACAAGTAGGCTTTTCCAATACAAGAAATGAAACCCTCGTCCTCACATTACATTTATAGCCCATAAAAAATAGGGATGCTTTGTTCATAAACATATACAAGAACAGCCTTAAACATACATCGTGAGGACACAAGCTCCATAAATTGTCAATTAATTGTCCATTCATTTAAGCCAGATTAAATTGTATTAATCACACACATCAAGCACTCATGTGGTCTTATTTTAAAATGAATGGACTCATCCGTCACTCCACTTAAGGAGGAGGAATTAGAGGTCATAGGGTCAACCAATCACAAACAACAGTAATTAAACGTGACCAACAATGCAATGAGCCTCTAAAATGTGCAATAAAATTATTATTGCACAGC
Source organism: Hydrangea macrophylla (assembly GCA_033977485.1). Taxonomy (NCBI): domain Eukaryota; kingdom Viridiplantae; phylum Streptophyta; class Magnoliopsida; order Cornales; family Hydrangeaceae; genus Hydrangea; species Hydrangea macrophylla. Next base: position 90,746,088 of record CM066988.1, on the reverse strand, counting down.
CCGGAGAGCTCCCGTAAGCTAAGTAAAATCAATGAAAAAAAAAATCCTGGATTTTTCATTAATTTTAACCCAATTTTAGGTCTTAAAACATAATTTAAAACCAATTTATTAAGGGCCCTTTAAATTAACAATTAATTTAAAACCTTATGGAAAATTTAATTAATTGAAAAACAAAATTTTCTTTATAAATAAAAATTTCCGGAATTTCACCAAGGCCCAAAAACATTTTGAATCAATTTAACATAATAAACTGATCTTAGTTAAACAAAATTAACTATGAGCAACAAAATTCCTAAAAATACAAAAATTTTAAGAATTTGTTCTCCAAAGATTTTCAGTGGTCTAATATGGTGTTCCAAACACCCCATATTAATTTCAAAAATTAATAATCTATTTTGGCTATTTTCAGCAATTAAATAAATGCCCATATGCATAAATTTTATGCTCTAAAATACCAAAAAAATGAGATAATTCATAAAATTTTCTCAAGTCTCCAATTAGTGTACAAGAACACTAGACTTTAAATTCAAGAATTAACAACTTTAATTGGTTATATTTTAAGCAATTAATATTGCATACTCAACACAACATATATGCTCTAAAATACGTCCCAAAGAGCGAGAAAAATATACTAAATTAATTTTCTCAAGCTACCACTAGTGTTCTAAACACATTGTGTTAATTCCCTGAACTAATAATCAATAAAAATATTTTAAGCAATTTAACACGTGTACAAAAACACATAATTATATGCTCTAAAATATTAATATGGTTTAGATAATTCACCAAAAATTATCTATGGATCCCACAAAAATTTTACATGGTCTAAAACAGTGTCCCTTATGTCCCATATTAATTTCAAAAATTAATAATGTATTATGGTTATTTTAAGCAATTAAATCAACGTCCATAAACATTAATTATATGCTTTAAAATACCATAAATACATGATAATTTACACAAAAATTATCTTAGAGTCCCTTACAGTGTACTAGACACTATATATTAATTTAAAAAATTAACATGTAATTTTCGATATTTTAAGCAATTAAAAACGTATATAAAACACATATTTTATGCTCTAAAATACCAAAATCAGTGAAACAATTTACCATAAAATTATTTCTGGTCCCACACAATGTCCATAAGATAGGAAAAATAAAAAATTAATTTTTCACATTTTTTCAGAATTTTAAAACAATTAAAACAGTTTAAAACATTAAAAAAAACTATTTAATTTAAATGCAGAAACTGTTTTAATTACAAAATAATTAAATATGTTTTCAATAAAAATATATAAAAAATATATTATGGACCAGGGCCAAGAGACACACCTCCACTCTCCAGACCCATGGTCATCGGACCAACGTCGGCCGGCGAGTGGGCCCCACTCTCTTCAGCGAGAGTGGGGGTGGTAAATCTCTGGTTCATCTTCCCCAAAACAAAACCAATCTGAATGTAGAAAAATATGCACGCAAGCATACGAGTCGGGTTTAGGTCACTTACCTAGCGGAATAACCCAACGGATCGCCGAACGGTGTTGTTACGAGCCCGGCGCCTTCACCCACGAACTGCTGCTCCATGTTGCCTCCGTGTACTCTCTTATGCATCGCCTAGGTCGTAGAGGACGCTTCTTGAGCCATCCCTAAGATCACAGTAGCCTCTCTATCTCTCTCTCCCTACGGAATGTATTAGACCCACTTCAAAATCAAAATATCAAAGTTTTGATAAAAACTTGGTTAAGCTTTAATGGCAGATTCAATTCGGGTGATCTACGGGCGAATCAAACACCTATTGGCTCTGATACCAATGTAGAAAAATATGCACGCAAGCATACGAGTCGGGTTTAGGTCACTTACCTAGCGGAATAACCCAACGGATCGCCGAACGGTGTTGTTACGAGCCCGGCGTCTTCACCCACGAACTACTGCTCCATGTTGCCTCCGTGTACTCTCTTATGCTTCGCGTAGGTCGTGAAGATCACTACTAGAGCGGTCTTCATACGTATCACGTGCTAAATCCCATGGCTCCTTTGGTGATGGCCAAGAGAGAGAAACGTAGGGAGAGAGAGAGAGAGAAAGGCTACTGTGATGTTAGGGATACCCAATATGTTGTGTTTATATCATATATATATACACACATAATAACCAAACCCTAGGCCTCCAAAAGCCTAAGCCCATTGGACCCGGTCCAATGTATGTGGGTGCCCGTATGGCCCACATATTTCTTACACTTACATTATTCTTTAGGAGCGCAACAGCCAACAGACATGGAGCCTTTGCTCAAGAAATGCATTGACTTTTTGGAGACAGAAGTAGTGCCATCAACTTCCGGGCAGGGCCGGCCCTGAGATTTGGAGGGCCCTACTCGAACTCTAAAAAGGGGGCCCTCTTTATATTTGTACAAATTAACCGCAATGAAGAATCTAACTACCACACAGTATAAAAATAAGCACGAACCAAGATGTATCTCACAAATTGGGCCCTATTCTGAGGGGGGCTCTACTCGACCGCGTGTGTCGAGTACCCTCAGGGCCGGCCCTGCTTCCGGGACTTTAAGGCCCAGGGTGTAGCTGGAGCGTGTAACTGTGTGGCTTGGAATAAAAGCATTGTAGGAAGAAGCGGCTTTACACACTGTTTGGTTCAATGTAAAAGATTTTCTGGAAAATTGTTTCAGCATTTTCCGGCATTTGGTTGTCAGTAAAATGTTTTCCAAGGATTTTCAGGAAAAAGAAAGTAGATAAACACGCTGAAAATGATTTGCGAAAAAACTTCCATAAGTTGTTTTCGGGAAGTATATTTGAAAGTAAAATGCTCAGTTTATCTACATGTATCTATATAAACTAGGGTCCCAGCACGTGCGATGCACGTGCCAATCCCTTCTTCTTTTTTTGTTTTCATCGTTTGGTATTTTGAAGGATATGAGTTTATTATTTCTATGCATTTGAGTAGAGTATAAGATATGAATTTTGTATGAGATTTGAGTACAAGTGAATTTTGGTATATTAGTGACCAATTCCTAAATATATAAATTTTAGAGAAGAAGTTGACTAAAATGTATTAGTGACTAATTCGTGAATATTCACTAAAATAGTCACTTTTTTTTTTACTTATTTTTAAGTGAATAATAAATATCCCAAAACTTGCTCACCCAAATGCAATTACACATATTAAAATATATGAATCCTAAATTTGAGAGAAGAAGTTGTCCAAAATGTAAATATTAGTGACCGATTCGTAAATAGCCACTAAAATAGCCACTTTTTTTTTGACTTTTTTGAAGTGAATAATAAATATTCAAAAAATTGTTGACCCAAATGTAATTAGACACAAGATTGTTGATTGAAATCTCATTATTATATTAAATAAAATTTCAAAAGCTGACCTGAATGTAATAATAATATGAAATGACATAATTACCCTCACACAAATCAATATATCATTATGATGAGTTACATGTGTATCACGATATACATGTAATTAAGGTATAGTGAAAGGTATTAAGGTCTTGAGAAGATGCAGAAGGATAGATGGTAATTGACTACATCAAGTTTCAGCTGCTATACTCTTATATATATACAAATCAATATATCATTATGATGAGTATCACGACATACACGTAATTAAGGTATAGTGAAAGGGTATTATGGTCTTGAGAAGATGCAGAAGGGCAGTATGGTAATTGACTACATCAAGTTTCAGCTGCTAGACTCTTATATATATACAAATCAATAAATCATTATGATGAGTATCACGACATACATGTAATTAAGGTATAGTGAAAGGGTATTATGGTCTTGAGAAGATGCAGAAGGGCAGTGTGGTAATTGACTAAATCAAGTTTTAGCTGCTAGACTCTTATATATATATATATATATATAAGGTTTGATATATGTAAATTATTTTGTCACTTGTAATATATTTTTCAAGTGTCAATGAAACACCGGAAAATAAGAAGGAAAATAATTTGTTTCATGTAATACATTTTACATGAAAAATGTTTTCCGGCGTAAAACAATTTAAGTTGGAACAAGAGCAGTGTTAGTTTTCTAAATCTTCACTTGTTCTTTGCCTCTCTGTTTATTTACTAATTGTTCTTGTCGTGTCTTTATCTTGAAGGCTTGGGTTCTTAGAGCCTCCAGCATTTGAAGAAGGCATACTGGAGCGCTATCCAATTTTTTTTAGTATTGTACTCAACCATATAAGTGACGATTCACTTGAATTTTCCTATGTCGTTAACTGCCTGAGACTGCTCTTTGAAATGCTTGGTACTCTCTCTCTCTCCCTTGTTGTTTTCTTGTTCCCTTCCCTATGAGGTAGTTGATAATTTGTTCAGTATTTTAATGGAAATTGGTTTAAGGATGTAAGCTTTAGTTGAGGGCCACGTTGTCTCCAAGCGTAATGCGCAACACACTATTGGGTCAATGTTTCCATACACGAAATGAGAAAAACCATAAAGATATCTTTGATCTTTTCCAGCCTTTTTTGCAGGCTTGTCTTTGTATCTTTTTTGCCATTCTAGTTTCAAGTTGTGTATCAGTGTTTATTCTTTTTCTTTTCTTCCTTCCATGGCATGACTCATTGTTGACATTACTGATCTGAACTGGTCCTATCTATTCAGTCTCTTGAAGCTTTGCAGGATGGAGAACATGAAAAGCAACGGAGGCATTTTCTTTATTTTCTTCTTCATCAAGTGACTGTGAGCAGTAACTTCAGCATTTTAATGAGAAAGAAGGCTTGCCAGGTTTAATTTCATCCTTGTCAAAATGAGCCATGTTACACAATGATCAGTCTTTGGTTTATAGCCATTCAAATTTTCCTTATCCTTCATCATTTAGTTATTTGCTATTTATGGGTTTGTGTCCTTTTTGCAGATAGCTCTCCTCATTATTCACTGAGGTTATTAGATGAATCCTCTATGTCCACCTTCTGAGTATGCCCATATGTGGTGAGCATTTTGGGATCATTTTTTTTTTTTGCTGATTTTAATTTGGATACTTGGAGGATGTTTAGGATTCATCTTTTTCCATTTTGAATGAGAGCTAGGCAGCTAGTTTTATCTTTTGTATATTTATTGTTCAGAAGTTCTTCAGCAGTTTCATCTGCTTTAACATTGCATTTAGAATTTTCAGTTTCCTGTACCCTTTTCCACAATATGTTCAGGTGGAAATGTAGTGAGAGAACAAATGGAATGGAAAAGGAGAGAAGAAGTTCAAAGCAGAAAGAGAAATGGTTTAACTGTTAAAGATGTATATAAAGTAAACTCTTATTAACTTTTCCCCCCTCTTCATGCCTTCTTCGAGTCTTTTCATTTCTGTTGAATTTCCATTTTTTAATATGTGCAAATATATAAATAATTATTCTCAGCTCATCCGGGCTCACTAAGATGGTTGACTTATCTTCATGTGAATGCATGGCATTTTTGGGTGAGTACTGGACAAGTTTCAAACCTGGATAACCCTCAGCGAAAGTATCAACTATGTGTATTCCTGTAATAAGAAGTTTCAAGAGGTTAGTCATTTCAGCCTTTTGTTATAGTGATGCGTTGTACATCTGTACTGCTAGACTATGTTACGTGGACTAGGTACTGGTGTCAGGTGCGGGTATGTGTACGTGTCTCACCGTTGGACTTCCCAAACCCACGAATAAGAATATGGGGACACGACAATAAATCTATGTTCTATTTTATATGTCAAGAGGAAATAGTGTTTTTTTTTTGTAATATAAGAATTTAACGTGCGATTTCGTCCATTTTGAAAGAACTTTGTTGCAGGAGTATAAGACTTTGATGTACTAAACACAAGTTGCTAAGATGTGTCCTGGGGTGTGTCCGACCAGAAGTGTCAGACACGTATCCCATACCCTTGTCGGAGTATCGACTGTCTGGCACGTGTACTTCAACCTATTAAGAAGAGTGCATGTAACGTAGGTGATAAATGCCTGTATTCCTATAAATTCTTCGAATTAACAACTTGAGAGTGGACACACTACCATGATTATTGACTGAAGATGTTTCACAGGTTAACTGCTCATTTTATTGTTAAAATGGAGCAAGGAGACCCTCGGAAACTGTGGTCCTGGGAACCAAGGATGAGTCAAAGCTTGTTCCTTTTGCTTGTGGACCCTAATGATGTAAATAGCTTACACATATCTTTTCATTCAAACTTTTTGACTAAAATGGGGAAGTGATTGATTCCTCTCCGTTTCTTTCTCATGTGTGTTTTTTGTTTACCTCCATAAGCAGCAGATAAAATTTTCTGGTTGATGATGCACGGCATGTTGGCAGATGTATACTTGAACAAGTTTCAAACCCACGTGGCCTTGCTTATGGTTTGCAGTTTCTTTGCTCGAGCACTTCTTCTTTGTCTATACTTCTTTTGGGTTTGCGACATGCTTTGAATCTGGTAATTCTTCTTTCTAAAATATCATTTCCTCTGATAATAAACTACATACAAGTGTATGTATATATATATATATATTTATATACCATACATTTCAAACCTGGGAGAGCCATGGGCTGATTCACAAAGAGTTTAACGGACAGGCCTAACTGCTTAAGTGGCAGATGGATCTACTGTTTACTCTAGACCTTTTAAGAATTCAAAACTTGTAATCCTTTTTCTTCTTTAAATGCTCTACTGGAGGATGTATGATTTATTTTTTCACTTATGGGTGTGGCATCTTTTTTGTGCATATCAATGACACTTTCCCTTAAAACTAAGGGCATTTGAAAGTGAATTCGTAGTTGTTTCATACTGCTCATGAACAGATCGTGCTGATTTTCACGGGTTGATTTTGTGTTTGCAGTAAAAGGGTGTAAGTTTTGAACATAGTGGGTGAAAAATATGAACAAAAGGCTCTTCCTTTCAGCAAATCTATATCATGTCATCTTGGTCATTGAACGTAGTTTTCCTTTTTCCAGGTTCAAATGGAATCAGTTCTAGTAAATTTTTAGATTCTACATCATTTCTTCTTTGTTCTATGCAAACTACTGAAAGAAGGGTTTACACCTACCCAAACCCTACCCGGAAGTTCATCAGACGACTTAAAAATCTCAAAATTCTCTTCCCAAGGTGGATTTTTGTGGCAGCCAGTCTTTGATTCTCTACCTGCTGATATTGATGTGCAATTATCAAATGGCGAAGCAGCATCTTGGGAGAAGTTTAGTTGCTTACTATCGGGAATTGTGTGGCCTTCTTTACCGAAGTGTTTAGCTGAAGGGAAGGCCTTCGTAGATTACAAAATTTCCCAGATATGGTCCCTGGCCTTCCGACTGATTTTGATTATCTGCATTTAATGAAATTTTAGCCTGTGTAATAATATTATATGTAAGCCAACTCTTTATTTGGTTTGAATTATTTGCAATATTTCTGTTATGGGCATCTTTATTTGTATGTCAGGCTGGCCTTGACTTATCTTTATTTGAGATTAGTCCCCATGGATGCACACTAATTTGAAAAAATTATATGCATTAGACAACCCTGGAAAGTCAAACCGGAGGTGTCTGATTGGCTGGACGTTTTCCCCCTGCCTACTCAACTACCCGTGAGGTTTGTGAAATTATTTTTTTCTTCTGGATTAATCAGATTGAGCATCACATAATGCATTGAGCCAAATGAACATTGGTATGTTTAAGTTGGAAAATGTTAATTTGGAATGCTTTGGGGCATGATTTTGAGAATATATATTATCGCAGATGGTGATTCCATGCTTGTACATGGCTGTGTTTTGCTAATAGTTGTCGTATTACGGTATATCAGAAAAAAATACCTGTTCTTTTGGTTTAGAGTTTCTCTTACATTAGGTGCATGAGAACTGTGAAATGATGGTGGCATGTCTTTGGCTTTAAATGAGTGAGGAACTTATTTAACACTTTATGTTGTAATGAGGACATTTGTGTTTTTTGAATTTTGTTGTCTCAGATGACATGTGTCCGTCTACTGGAGATCCTTCATGTTATTTTTGCGAGGCTTCGATCATCCCCTTATAACATGGCTGGGCATTCAGGGATGACGGTGTAGAATTTATTTGATTTTAAATGGTTTCATGATTTGATGGACTGGGGCAGGTCATCGCTTACAGTCATTGTTAGCTATTGGAAACAACCAATTGTGTGTTTGCTTGATTTGCTGAAAGAGCCCTGCTGTGATAATTCGGCTTCAGCAATCAGGGCGGTTGAGAAATTAATTTCATCTGGTGAGTGTTTATTTGTTTGAAGTTCAATTTCCTTAATAATCATCAGTATCATCATTATTCATAACATGGCTTTCAAATCCAGAAAATGTTGAAATGGATGATCAGGCAGAGCAAATATCGCACCTTTCTGTTTCTTTATCTAATGAAGGTTCTGGAATGGTTGGAAAAGCAAAGTTAAAGTCAAAACCTTTGGTTTCTCTTTACCTATCATCTGAGAGAGTGCTCAGCTCAAGATGCACAATCTCTCTCTTTGGAGGATACTGATGCGCAGATTCTGGACTCAGTAACAGCAGATAACAAGAGTGGCAGAGATGATGTGATTATTCTTTCGGATGATGAGACCCAATTGGAAGTTTCTACTAATGAACTAATTCCTTCTCATGCAGCGTCAAGTGACTGTATGTTGGATGACAAGAAAGTGGGTCCCAGTGCTGCTAAAAGGGCTTCGCAAGGTGACCCTTTAAAGAAGAATGTTCCTGGCATTGACACTTCAAAGAATTGCTCTCTCATCATACCAAAATATTTAGATCGTAAGATTAAAGATGCAACCTCCAAATGTAATGTAAGTGATTCTTATGCATCCCAATGTAAATCTCATGTGAAGAACTTGTTTACTAGAACTGACAGTTCAAAAAGTAAGGATCAAATATGTGCGAATAAGGCCAATGAAACAACTCATGTAGACATAAATGAGTTGGTATGCAATACTGATGACTTTCATCTCGTCCGCTGTGTCCACGATGGTGATTTTGCAGGATCTAGAAGCTGTTCAGAAAATGACCTCGTTTTGCTTACCAGACAACCTCTGCAAACTTCTTCACATGAGGTTCACATGGTTGGAAAGGTACACGTTTTCTCTGTATAATGTGTTACATCAGTTGGGTTGTCTTCTTTATAAAAATAAATACACCGTTGAGAAAACATTATGTTAACTCTGGAGTCCCATCTCACATGGACTCGAGTATGTGTGACGGGTGCGGGTACATACATCAGATTTCCCAAATTCATGAATCTAAGGACAGAGGGACTACAATATGTCAATATTTATAGTATATTCCTTAGGGAAAATAGTATTTTATGTATTAATAAGATTTTAACATGTGTCATTCGTCTATTTTGAAAGAACTTTGTAGCAAAAGGAATATATATAAACTGCGGCCTTGTTAGGCTATCTTTACGATTCTTGCATGCTTTATATTTCTGACTTGAGAATAGTTCTTTTTGAAATAAGTTAAATAACTTTCTCGTATAAACTATAGCTGCCTATGCTTCTATTCTATAACACGTCTTCAAAATTTCACAAGAATTTTTTGTTTTTACATCTTTCTCTTTCTCTTTAAGATATCTGGCATTCATTGCTTTCTCATATTGAAAGATACTAGAACGTATAAAATCCTTAAAAAAACTTGTTCATACTCTCACTTCTTTGTGTTGTTGACATCCCAGTGCAAAATGTTGTGCATAAGTAAGCAGGAGTCCATTTCTCACACCTTGCATGTAGATCTTGTAGCCAACTGTTTCCCCCTAACTCATATCTTAAAATCAATTCATTCCATGCCATTTCAATTTCTGTAATTGTGATAGTGTCATGAATGCATCGGTGAAATTCTCCTAAAAAAGAAGGGTATGTGTTATACACATGAGCCAAGTGTTCTGGAATCTTCTGTAAAATAGGCCACATACACAAACGATGAGTAGTATTAGGTAACACTTGGGTAATTGCCTTTACCATGGCTTTGTCATCATCTGTAATGATTGTAGATGGAGCACGTCCAAGCATGGCCTAAGGCCAAGTTTGTAATAACCATATGTAAGAATCTTTTATTTTATTCACTAGTAAAGCACATCCAAACATGATTGAGTGATGGTGGTGGTTGAGCCCAGTAAATGGAACAAAAAACATGCTGTAACAATTAGTCAATTATGTAGCATCAAATGAAACAACATCTCCAAAGTATTGATATACTAATCTTGACCTAGCAACTGCCCAGAAACAATTCCCCATACAGTTATTTTCGTCTACTTGAATGGCATAAACGAAGCCTAGATTTTTTTGCTTAACACTCTTTAAAGTAATTGTACATTCTTTGCGCATCTCCACATTTTAAAAGTATTCTCCTTGTGCTTCCTAAGTAGTTTTGAAAATCAACTGCTACATAACCGACATTATAATCACCACCAGATTCTTGACTCAACACTGACATTATCTTTCTAATAGGAATGCCGGCCTCATTAAGCACATTAACAAGATTTTTTTGAGCTGATGTTATTCTTCGATGTCCATAAAGTAAACGCGTATTTTTTAGAGAATATAAGTCATGATTATGCCCTATGACGAACTTGCTAACAATCCATTTTGTTTTATCTCTTTGCAAAGTCATCATTGCTTTACATCCAATCCTAGTAATGTTGTCCATCTTCTGGTAACTTTGGCGACGATGTCCTTCCCTTGAGCAAGCATACTCCACTCCAATTAGTGACTTATCTTTGCGTGATAAACGTGTATGACTTTTCTTAATATTGAAACCTTTTTTTAATGCATATGCCTTATAACATGTCTCAGCATCTTCGAGTTCATCAAAAATCATCCCTTCACATGGTTCAGAAGGACAACTATATGTACATGATTTGACAAAATCTTGCTGCAAGTTTTAATTTGGTAAATTTGAACTTTTCAAATCATCCACCACTGTTAGTTGAACATATGATGCTTTTTTTAATTGGTCATGAGATAGTTCCATTTCAGGACTTTCATTAGAAGTGATTGACATAGTGATTCTACAACACAAAATAAATGTTTTTTAATCATACAGATACATGCTGTACATATATATATATATATGTACATATTTATATTTATATAAACGAATGTGTTATGTCATACTTCTCAAATGTAATATAACCATTCTTTTATATTTTTCCAATTACCTTTTTCTTATCACTTTTCAATTTAGCCGAATCCAAATGGTTTTACCATCGGTCAAGCTAACAAATTATATTAAGTTATCAATCCCTACGATCGAACAATGGTGATATAAAACTAATTCTACCCATAAATATGTATAAATAGATCCAAAAAAAATCGTCTCGAAGGCTTTGCCCCCAGAACCCCTGTATGACTTTGCTACTGTATGCATGCCTCTCCGATCCTAGTTCTAAGCTATATAGAACTAACCAAATAATTTTGTATCAAATGGTCTATGGATTTACAAATTTAGAACCAATAATTAAAAACGAATAACTCGTAAGTTGAACAATTACTGCAACCAAATGAACACTAATGAAATTATAGCACAATTATTATATGTGAATTGTAAAATACGCACACACATATAAACATAGATGTATATGCATTTTATCATATAGATACATGCTATACATTTATATTTATATAAACGAATATGTGTAATGTATAATTCTTAGATTGCGTCAATATGCTTTTGAAGTATGATTTCATTATTTTTGTTTTTTTTAATGGAGTACAATGCCTTTTTTTTTTTTTTGTCTCAGTTTCCTACTAGAAGTATAATTTTTAGAAGAAAAAACGAAAAGACAACAACAAAGAGACGTGCTAAAACAATATACATGGGCCCACATAATTTTCAAGAGTTTTGTTTTAACATTTATTCTAACACGTGGGGTATTGCCAGACGAGAATGTAGCCAGACGTAATTTTCAAGAGTTTGTTTGATCACTATTTTGACTTTTGGCATACAACATACAATGAATGTAGTCAGAAGTGGAGTATTATAATTGGTGTCGTTAAAGACCCTTTGTACGACTAAGCCGTTTTAAATTTAAGCCCTTTATATAAACGAACATGAGTAATTCCAAATTTTAAATCAAAAATTTGTTCTCAAGAGTTTTTTCAATAATTGTATCATATGTTGTCAAATTAAATTCAGTACACCATACCATTGTATGTGGTCCAATTAACAAAATACTTGGGAACTAATGTTGGATTCATAAATTGGGAAACAAAGCATCATTTATGCGATAGAGAGAAAGAAATTTTATGTAACTGATTACAATGATGTGTCTTGGACACTTTAAAATTTGGATCACAAACCTTAGAATATAAAGTCTTCAATGGCGTCACTGTGCTTTGAAATTTATTTATTTATTTTTATTATTTTTTATTATTAATTTTTTTTAATGTCGTAGAAGAACTTATACCTCTCAATCAGTGTCCTAATTTTTGTTCACTTTATCAATCCAACCAAGGATTCTATATAGCGCACTCCCTATGTAGTCCGTCATTCAATTGGGACAATACACCTCAGTATTCTGTGACCCACAATCCTATGCATTACGCAATTTGTCTTTTATAAAAAATAGTAATAGTTGGCGCGTGATCACAAATCTCAAAGCTCATCTCTCTCTCTATATATATATATACATATATTCCCCACTACTTGTGTACTTAAAACAGGCACTACAAAACTTTAATTTGGTCCATTTTATTTATCCTATAAATAATTAGAGTAATACAACACTTTCCAAATTTTCATCCTAAATGATATATTAGCGGGACCATTGTGAGTTTACTTCAGCATTCTCAAATCAAAATGTAGTGTTCCAACTATCACATCATTTGAGATGGGAATTTGAGATGGAAATTTGAAAAGTATAACATTACTCAAACAATTATACTTGTACTAAATGAGACTCTTTCTTTAAAAAAAAAAATTAGAACAAATGTCAAATTCATTAGGAGTAAATATTGAGTATGATGGGATACCAAATTAAAATGGACCAAATTAAAGTTTGGGTAATTCTTGGGACATACCCAAAGACACAACATTTTGGACACAACCCAAGAGATGCGTCTATCTCTCTCCTGTGTTACTGTGGAGTCCAGTGATACCACATGAGATATAATTGTTTGAGTAATGCTATACTTTTCAAATTTCTGTCCCAAATCCCCATTCCAAAATGATGTGACAGTTGGATCAATGTGGGACCACTGAATTTTGATTTGAGAATGTTAAAGTGAACTCATAGTGGTCTCATTGACATATCATTTAGGATAAAAATTTGAAAAGTAGTATTGCTCTAATTATTTATAGGAGAAATAAAATGGACCAAATTAAAGTTTTGTAGGCCTGTTGTACGTTCACAAGTAGTGGGAAATATATATGTATATATATAGAGAGAGAGAGATGGAACTTTGAGATTTGTGACCACGAGCCAACTGCTACTATTTTTTTTTTTTATAAAAAGACAAATTGTGTAACACATAGGATTGTGGGTCACAAAATTGTGAGGTGGATTGTCCCAATTGGATGCCGTACTACATAGGGATTACGGCTAAGCCGTCTCAAATTTAGCCTCTTATACATATACATAATTTTCGGCATATACAGATTATATTCAATACGTATTGTGATGAACAAGTTGACTTAGGGAGTTAGTATGACTGTTTGGGAAAGCTTCAAGGGTGGACATAGATAGGGCAAAAGGGGAGCTGAAGCCCCCCCAGACTTTTTGAAAATTGCACACTGAGCTTAAATTTTTTTTTTTTACAGTTAAGCCCCCCTAAAAATTATAATAGCCCCCCTGACATTATAAATTTGTCATATTCGATCTAAAATATACCCAACATAGGTATATATAGGTCTAAAAGCCCCCCCCTGATATTATAAAGTTTGTCATATTAGGTCTAAAATATACACAAAATATGTATAATAGGTCAAAAATTATTATAAATTTGTCATATTAGGTCTAAAATATGTGCAAAATATGTATAACTAGGTCCAAATTTTTTTTTTCAAGGGCGCTGCCCCCGAACCCCCGTATCAAGGTCCCCACTAAAAAGATTTTCTAAATCCGCCTCTAAAAAGCTTATACTTTTAGTTTTATTAACACACACACACATAGGAATTCCCAAACATACCTTACACACAAATCATCACTAGAATTAAATGAAAAGTGAGTTGAAAAGTGTTGAAAGAAAATCTGACGTTGTACTTCCCTGATTTGTGGAAATTTACCGTGACGCGGCGCAAACAGTTTTTAGTTCATTAACTGGTATTTTCGTGGCATCCATGGGCGCGATAAAAATACATAAAATATTCTTTGCATAGGAAATAAATTTTCGATCACATAAAAATACAGTTTTAATAAAAAGTAATTCTTTTCAGCTTTTCAAAATTACAGATTATCTCAATAACAAATATTTTCAAAATGCAGTTAGACCCTGCACAATTATTTTATTTGATTAAAATATAGTCTTGACTTACAAAAAATTATTTTGTAGTTGAAAATATAGCTTTAAAATTTATAACTAGACTTTTCCTATTTAATGAAAATTACAGTTGGACCCAAAGTAAGTATTTTTATTTTCGAAAAAAACATTTTGCACCTCAAATAAGCTTTCTTATTTATTCAAGATAAAACAAATAATCAAAATACAGTTTTGAAATTATGTCCAATGATTTTATTTATTCAAAAATACATTTTTGTAATTAATGAAAATACAGGTTGTTACATCCTTCCCCCCTTAAACAGGATTTTGCCCCGAAATCTAATTAAATTATTTTCTATTAAACTATTTTTAGTAATTTATATTTTAATAAATAGTTTTTTAAAAATTATTTTCAAATAAATTTTTGAATAAATGGTTTATTAAGAAATTATTTTAGTAAAAATAAAAAAATATTTTTGCAATCAACCCACATGCCAACTCGTGTGCTAATTTGCCAACCAACCTGCGAGTTAGCCGTCCCGCCTCGCCTTGCCTCGCCCCGTTGACCTCCGTGGCTTCGCCCAACTCAAAGTGGTGGAGCTGGCCGCCCTAGTTGACACCTTTAGGTATAACAAAAGGTATTATACAATCAATCAAGAAATTATTGTGGGGTCTAGGACTAATTAATCTACTTGGTGGACCCTACACTAACTAATTTACTTGGTGGACAAATCACCATTGAAGTCTTTAAAAGGTAGTATTTAAAACCCGAGAGTTTGAACAATCAAAGATGCTTGACATCAAAGATGAAGACTCCAAGTTTTAAATCCCACACACAACATTTATCAAACACATGAAGTGTAAAACACAAGGTTACATAATATTCCATATGAAATACATATGGTAGGATTCAAAGTCTACGTTTTGACAATCAAAGATGCAAGGCAAATAAGATGAAGCCCCTAGTTTTGAATCCTACACAAATGAACCCTAGAAATGCTACAACATTAAATCCAAGAGTTCATGATTCACAACCTAAGTAAATCTAACTAATAATGGAAAACATAGCAATATCATCAAAGGAAAAGAGATAGAAGATGTACCTAGTCATTAAAACTTCAATCCAAACTTCAAGTTTACAATAATGAAGAAAAATGGAAGGGAACCCAAGGGGGTTCCAAAATGAGAGCAAGAATAACCAAAACCAAAATGAGAGCAAGAATAACCAAAAAACTTCAGAGATCCCTAAAAAAAAAACAACTCTTTCTATTTATACAAAACCACAAGAATGGAAAACTTGTAAATAAAAGAGGGAAAAACACAGCAGGGGCGGATCGATCCTAGGCAAAAACTCCGGATCGATCCAATGTTCATCTGGGCATTGGTATCTGCTCGAGAAGCAATAGATCGATCCGCTCTTTGGAAGTGGATCAATCCATCTCAGAATTCTTGTCGCAGAATGTTTGTTCAGGATCATGGATCGATCCGCCCTTTGAGGCCGGATCGATCCGATATTGAAATTCTGGGCAGTAACTTCCTTTAAAACTGCGGATCGATCCGCGGTTTAAGGCTGGATCGATCCGCTTATGCTGAATATGTCTCCTTCTCCTTTTTATGAGATAAAAACCAAACGAGGTTGACTCTCACTTTGAACAAGTTCCCAAATCCTACAAGAAAGAGATTTTTATCAGCAACAAGTGAACAATAAACAAGATTAACAAAAGCACAATTTATCCATTAAATCTCCAGATTTAGGTGATAATTCGAGTCCAGTAAGAGTAAAATCAAGAAGTCAAGAATGCAATATTGAACACGAATTAGTGGTCCAAGACCACCTAATAATTTCTCCAGAAAACCTGACTTCATTATTTAGGGATAATCTGTAGTCAATCACTGTGGTATTGATTGACGTCAATCATACCACTGTGCCACGTGTCGGATGGTGGTTGGTTGGACCTAGGTACATTAAATGCAAGTTAACTGGTTCATCACCTGCTACACAAAGTTTTGTACTTTCACAGGGTTACTTTTTGCTTCCTAAGAATAATTGTACTTTGTAAGGAAAACTTTGTAATTTTTTTGTACATTATTATTTTTGGTTGTATATTATGTAACAGCTATTGTACACAATTTAATATTTTGTACCTTGACGGGATGAGTTTGTACCTTCTCAGGATAAGTTTGTACCTTCACATTATAACAATATGTACATTTCCATTACAAAGCATAAGTAGAGTGTACGGTGAGAGAATGATGGTAAGAAATTGAGAGAAAGAGAGGGAAAACATCAAGTTAGTGGTTGGACATGATTGAGTTTGACTGCCAGCTGAATGCGGGGAACCAGTTTGTAATGCATAGTTCTGATGAGGAAAATCTTGATGATATGGTGGTGGAGGATACTCAACTATAGGACTCTTGGGAACAAGGTGGTCAAGTTTCGAAACCAATGAGGAGGAGGAATAAAAAGAAGAAATTGATGCACTATTTTCTAGACAATAAATAATTGTATCAAAATTTGAATAGATCGACGATGAACAGATCAAAAGAGGGAAGGGGTAAGCATAAAGTTCAGAGGGCTTCTAGTGCCTCTACATTTGCTAGTCTTATGGAAGCCACTGAGGAGATCGAGCAATTTTCAGATCCAAAATCCAACCCTATCGATGATACTACAAATCAAAATAGCTCGCTGTTGTCTGAGGCCTCGTCAACGTGGGTTCATGTGAAGATTATAAGCCTTGGATTCTAAGGAGACAACACGGAAATCATCAATAAATTAGTTGAGATGGGCGAAGAGGATTGGGAGAACTACTCAAAACACAAGTAATTCTTTTAGTCTTTCCCCAGGACTGTATTAAAGTTTTTTAATGAAGCTTATTTCTTGGAATGTTAGGGGGTTAGGAAGGGAGGAAAAAAGAAGTGCTATAAGAAGACTGGTTCAGAAAGTCAAGCCTGATATGGTTTTGATTCAGGAATAAAAAATTCATGAAGCCAATGAATCATTAGTTAGGAGACTGGGTGGGAAATTGTTAAAGCAATCAATTATCTCTTTCTTTGAAGGAGCTTATGGGGGTATAATCTGCTTGTGGAATGAGAACTTCTTCGAGATTCGAGAATCGATAGTTAGGTTCAGATTCATTATTCTGCATGGAATTTTGAAGGATCATAACGTGGAGTGCATCTTTTGCAATATTTATGCGTTTAATGATGACTTGGAAAGAAAGGTCATGTGGGATGAAATACTATTATTGAAATTGAGATTCCAAATTCCATGGTGCATTGGTGGTGTTTTTTATGTTGTTCCAATGAATGAGAGAGATCAGGGGGAGTTTGGAGCACTAGAGGCTATAATAAGTTCAAGGACTTTATCAATGAAGCATAATTATTGTACGTGAGATTAACTCATAGATCATTTACATGGGCAAATAAGAGTCGACTCGACTGGTTTCTTATTACGGGCGAAAGGATTTCTATTTTCCCCAACATCAAGTCGTGGAGTATGTTAAAGGGTTTATTGGATCATAATCCAGTAATCCTTGGTGAAGACAATCTGAATTAGGGTCCGATTCCCTTTAATTTTTTTGATCATTGGTGGGAAGCTAGTGGTTTAGAGGAAGTCATCGAAACAGCTTGGCTAACGTCCAATGTCCAAGGTACTACAGGGAGGATTGTGTGGAGTAAGTTAACATCGGTTGTAATAACCTGCATTTCCATTTAATTTAAAAGTCATGCCCATATTTAATTTATGTGTATTTGCATTGGCATATTTAAATTCTATTAGCATGGTCTGCTTTTATTTTAATTCCAGTCAC
This sequence comes from Hydrangea macrophylla, assembly GCA_033977485.1. Classification (NCBI taxonomy): domain Eukaryota; kingdom Viridiplantae; phylum Streptophyta; class Magnoliopsida; order Cornales; family Hydrangeaceae; genus Hydrangea; species Hydrangea macrophylla. Next base: position 90,727,897 of record CM066988.1, on the reverse strand, counting down.
TTGTTTGGAATATTAATGTCTTATCTAATTCATATTTAAATTCTATTGGGGGTCAAACTGCAATTTTACAAAAGTTAGTAATACCTGTGTGGATTTCAAAATCTGTATTTCAAAACGGTGAAAGTAACCTCTACAGACTCAATCAGTATTTTTATGAAACCAGGAAATCAATTCCTCAGTTAAAATGAATTTCCCGTATTTTTGTGGTGACCACCGCGCCCCGAAAATACCAGTTTATGTTCAAAACTGTCTGCGCTGTGCTAAACTTTCCCAGATTTTGGAAGTGACCGATTTGGACATTTACTTTATTGCCATTTATGGCAAGTAATCATTGGATAAGGCATTGTTTGGGAATGATTAGCTTATATGTGCAAATGTTGTGCCATAAGCTAAGTTGCCAAACATCTTGCAATTGACCCCTATGAAACTAATTGACCCCTACTCTAATTCACAGCAATCCTATACATCCATATACGTATCTATATCTGTGTAATTAGTTAATTAAGAGCTTAACTCAATTGTAGAGTGAAGATAACACAACTTGGTCCCCAAGTTCTTCACAATTGGCCCTTTATATGTACTCTATCATACACACACCTCTCACACTTTCACATTCTGAAAACCTGAGAGAAGGAGAGAGTGCAGTGAGTTATAGTTCAGAAATTATATAGAGAGAGGAAGCTTCAAGACTCCATAGCCAAAGCTTGGAGTACTTTATTTTTTTGTGCATATCTTTCTCAACATATTCTCATCTCTTCATCTTTGTCAATCAGTGAGTATTCTAAACTCACTACCAATGTAATTTCATGCTTAAGTACTGATTGTATGTGTATATTGAAAATCACCATTGATGAATTTTGGTATGAACTTCAAAGCTTGAAAACATGGATTTCCAAAACTTAACCAAAATTAGTTTTGTGAATGAAATATGATAGATTATAGTGTGTAGAGTATATGGTTGTAAAATTAGAGCTTAATTCGTTCATAGGAGAAAGTATATTAAGAATTAGTTTTTGACATGTTTTAGTTTTTCATAAAATTCAAGAGTTATGATTTGATTCTTGTAAAAATAACCTTGGAATCTTAATCCTTGTTGAAAAACAAAGAGATCCATATATAATAGGACATATATACTAACAGAATGGAAATGGGTCAAAAAGACCCCTGTTTTGCTGAAACAGAGAAGTCTGGGGGAAGAAGACGAAGCCTCAGCTTCATCTCGCGCCACGATCGCGCGCGCGAGAATCGCGCGAGCGGCCCGCGCGAGCGACCCCTCGCGCGAGCGGCCCGCGCGCGCGAGGTAGGCTTTCCCAGGCAGACGTAAGAGTTTATATATATATATATATATTTGAAAATTGGCTGGTCGCGCGAGAACCCCTTCACGCGAGCGATCCGCGCGCGCGACCCTGCTTTCCTCAGGCAGACAGAAAAGGTTATTAATAAAGGAAAAATGGGCTTATCGCGCGAGCGGCCCGCGCGAGCGACCCTTCACGCGAGCGGCCCGCGCGCGCGAGGTAGTGCAGTTTCTGTTTTTGTCTGTTTTCTGTTAAGGGACTGTTTGGATGAAATTTATATACTGTTAAGGCTCTGTTTGGGAATTTAGTTGATCAGAACTCTATTTGATTATGTTTAAGTGATTAAAAACATTGTAGTATGACTCATTAATTCCCGTACGCGTGTTGTTCTTTAATTCAGCATTTTTGTTTAAGTGCATACCATTCATGTGGGTCAGTAGTACATGCATGTGGGTGTCAGTCTGTGTGGAAAAAGAGTAATGGTAGTGTGGAAAGGGTATGAGATTATGTTTGTGGTTGTGGTTGTGGTTGAATATGAGTTTGTGGTTGTGGTCGTGGTTGTGGTTGTGGATGTGGTTGAGTTTGTGGAAGAGGGTATCTTTGAAATGCGACGGTGGCAAATAAGGACACTCCCTGACGCCCATGGAAACGTTAAAGTGTGTGAAGCCGAACTCGGACATTCCCTGGCACCCATGGTAGTGCTAAAGTGTGGCCTACGGACACTCCCTGATAACTCAAGTCTGGATACTGTGTGAGGGATTGCCCCGGTATTTGCATGGCGGTTAGGGTATTCAAAGTGTGAGGCATTGGACACTCCCTGGTACCCCGGACCAAAGTGTGAGGCAAACTGGACACTCCCTGGCGCCCCGTTGCTAAAGTGTGGCTATCTGAGTGTTTCAAAGATACCAGGAGTAGGATAGTAGGTTGTTGTGGATGTCGAGAGAAAAGAGTCGGCGAGATGAGTGTGGTGCATTGTCTCATTTCACGAGTATCTGTAGTTATGAATGAACAACTTTTAATATATTCCTTGTTATTTTATAAAGTGAATTCTTTCTGTAATTTAATAATGGAAAAAGGTAAATGGGTATGCTTTACATTCAAAGTCATGTTTTTAATACTCACCAGCTTCTTGAAGCTGACGACGTTGATGCGTCCTGGACATTCGTGTCCAGGCTTTTCAGGTTTTAACCGGGAGGAAACATATGACTACGCTAATTGAGGTGGCTGCTGTTGGAATAAAAAAACTGTTTATTTTATGCATTAAGTTTATTTGTTTGAGTTTTAAACTGTTTTGTTTTAAGGATGACTGTAACAGACTTTAAGTTATTATTTTATTTTCAAGGCGGTTTGTGCCTTAGTTGACCCCGGTTTATAAGATGTAATAAGATAGAAAATTTTTGTAAGCCTTGATTGCTTTACTCTGATTATTATGTTTGTTTGTTTGACGTTTGGGACGGAATCGATCCTTCAAACTGTCGCGACCTACGGGTCCATAAAGGAAATTAAACGCTTTCCTTATTTATGCTACGTCGGGGCGTGACAGGATTTAGTGGTATCAGAGCCAGGTTATTATTTATCACAAGATAGTTTAGCCAGGTTAGGGTTTACCAGTATAGACCCGATTCCACATTCCATTAAGTGTTACACACCCGATGATACGACAGGGAGGATAGACTCAGAACCCAAACGCCTAAGATTATTATGTTCTGACTTTAAGTAGTACCTTTTCAGGTATGGATCCAGCTCAGCCCCTGTTTGTACCTGATCCTTTTGGAGGGCATTGGGTTACGGTAGGAGCTATAGTGCCGGCCTCGGCGACCCTTTATTTTACTGCTGTTGGGCAGCGTGCAGCTGCTACTGTCGAGCTAGACCTTTGGCATCAGATTCATATATTAGGACTGGTCGACCTATCTCGTGCTCGCCTCGAGATTCTTTACTTCATAGAGATTCAGCGCTTAGTACTCGTTGAGATGGTTCGCTTGGTTAATAGCGATACCTTCTATCTTCCCCTGGAGGTTCAGGTTGTGCAGGCCCACCTTGCACAGCTGGAGGTACCTCCACCGGTCGTCCCTGCTGTTGAGGATGACGGTGACGTTGATATTGTGCTCGCTTCCATTTCCGAGGAGGATGGCTTAGGATGGGACGACTTTGCGGTCGACCTTGAGGAGGCGCTTGCACTTGAGCCAGCCTTGCCTGAGGCAGATGTCCCTGGACCTGCTTCACTGATGACCTCTCACAGCTGTAACTTTGGGGCAGGCCCCTCCCATGTTCAGCGACTGCATCAGGCCGACTCGCTTGACCTGTTGATGGCTACTTACGGCGATGACTGATTATTTAGATATCGCCTTGTACATATGGACTGTTTTGACTATTAGCTCTGTCTCTTTTTGCAACTGTAATTACATGCATTAGAGTGTAGGGCAATGACCCCATTTTTGTAACATTAACTCTTGCATGCGTCCTAACCCATGCAGATAGGGTAGGCATTGATCTGACCATACATGCTTTTTGTATCTACTTGGCAGAAGTTATATATATAAGATATACTCTTTTGAATGTTGTCGTCATTTAAATTACTTCATAACACTGTTGCATGCATGTTTCTCATTCTACTACCACTATCATGCATAGAATGGCTGGAGGAGTCAGGAGAAACAGGAACCTGATCGAGGGAGCACCCGAAGCTGCAGATCCTACCGGGATGTTTGAAGCGTTTATCAGACGTCTAGAAAGAATCGGTAATACGAACGACAACCGAAGAGACCGCCAAACGGGAGATAAGTTGCTAGAAAGATTCCGTGCTCTAAGGCCCGAACAGTTCGCGGGTACCGCGGAACCCTGGAAAGCGGAACAGTGGTTGAGACAGATGGACCGGATGTTTGAAGTTGTCCAATGCAACGAGATAGACAAGAGAAGATTAGCTACATTTCAGTTGACCGATGCTGCCACAGATTGGTGGGATTCGGTCATAGCTACTATCGGGAATGGAGCTGCAACGGGAATGACATGGACTGCGTTCAAGGGGAGATTTTTGGAGAAGTACTTCCCGGCTACGGAGAGGCACAGAAGAGAGAAGGAATTCATGGACCTGACGCAAGGAACCAAGTCGGTGCAAGAGTACACCACACAGTTCGAAAGACTGTCTCGGTTTGCCCCACACCTGGTTGATACCGAGGAGAAGAAGATCCGCAAGTATAATCAAGGGCTGACACCGCAGATTCGCCGCTTGACTCTCGGCCACTTGGATAAATCGTTTGAAGGACTTGTTGGTTTGGCTACCGATCTGGAAGAGGATGCTCGAGTGAGCCGAAAACAATTTGAATTCCGACCGCCTCAAAGGGGTAATTTTGGGAATAGACCACCAATGAACCGTACCCAAGGGCAGAAGAGGAATTTCGACGGAAGCAAGAAGACTCAGGCTATTACCTATCCGACTCAACCTCGAGTAGGAGAAGGAAGTAGTAGTGGAAAGTGTTTCAACTGTGGCAACCCTGGTCATTTGGCTCGTGATTGTAAGGCACCAAGGCGTGCTACTCAGCAAGGGATAGTCTGCTTCAACTGTGGTGAACCAGGTCACATCAGCAGGTTCTGTACTGCTCCTAAACAGGTGACTTATGGTCAACAGGGTCAGACTCGCTTGAATGCTGTTATCCCTGATGCCGCTGGATATGATGGAACTGCGTATGAAGAAGGAAATTATGGAGAAGCTCAACCTGATCAGCAAGCAGTAGAAGGTACATTAACTCTGTTTAACTCCCATGTTAAAGTGTTATTTGATACGGGTGCTGCTCTTTCGTTCATATCTGTTAATACAATTCGAAGATTGGGTATTTTACCTCATCGCTTAGAGAAAGCTTTGAAGGCTACTTCGCCATTAGGAGCTGCGGTCAGATTAGGACACGTGTGCAAGGATTGTCCCTTACGGTTAGGAGACCGTGAAATCCCTGCTTGATTGTCCTATCAATGAAGGAGTTTGACATAATCCTAGGAATGGATTGGCTCTCTCAGAATCAAGTGAAGTTGGATTGTGCGAGGAAGAGAATTACATTCCCCGACAATGAGAATCAACCCTTTGATTTTCAATGTAACCCTGCGGGAGATATGTTCCTCACGAGATGCTTAGCCAACATCGAAGTCGTCAGTACAGAGATGACAGCGTCATCTATACCTGTAGTCAAGGACTTCGAAGAAGTGTTTGAAGATGTTTCTGGTCTACCGCCCGAGAGAAGTATAGAGTTCTGTATCGAGCTTATACCGGGTACCGTACCGATCACCAAGGTTCCCTACAGAATGGCCCCCACAGAACTGTTGGAATTGAAGGAACAAGTTCAAGAGCTCGAGAATCTAGATTTTGTACGCCCAAGTACATCGCCTTGGGGAGCACCGGTGTTATTTGTAAAGAAGAAGGACGGGACACTCAGATTGTGTATCGACTACAGAGAACTGAACCGTGTGACTATCAAGAACAAGTATCCCTTGCCTCAGATTGATGATTTGTTTGATCAACTACAAGGAGCTACGACATTTTCCAAGATAGACCTATGGTCGGGATATCATCAGTTGAGGGTACGAAAAGAAGACATACCTAAGACTGCTTTCAGAACCCGATATGGTCATTATGAATTTCTGGTGATGCCGTTTGGAATGACGAATGCCCCGGCAGTGTTTATGGATCTGATGAATAGAGTGTTCAAGCCGTATTTAGATCAGTTTGTCATCGTCTTTATCGATGATATTTTGATTTATTCTAAGTCGGGAGAAGAACACGAGCAACATCTACGGATTGCGATGCAGACGCTCAAGGACCATCAGTTGTATGCCAAGTTCAGTAAGTGTGAGTTCTGGTTGCAGGAAGTGAAATTTTTGGGACACAAGGTGTCATCTCAAGGAATTTCTGTGGATTCGTCCAAGACCGATGCTGTATCAAACTGGGTTAGACCAAGCAACCCTACAGAAGTTCGGAGCTTTCTTGGACTCGCAGGCTATTACAGGAGATTCGTTGAGGGATTCTCAAAAATAGCAGCACCTTTAACTGGGTTGACAAAGAAGAATTTGAAGTTTGAATGGACAGAGAAGCATGAGCGAGCCTTTCTAGAGTTGAAAGAGAGACTCACTACCGCACCGGTACTAGCAATACCCAAGCCTGATGAGAAGTTCACTATCTTTAGTGACGCATCATATCAAGGGTTAGGGTGTGTACTTATGCAAGATGGCAGGGTGATCGCCTATGGATCCAGACAGCTGAAGCCGAATGAGTTGAACTATCCCATTCATGATTTGGAATTGGCGGCAGTAGTTTTCGCACTCAAGATTTGGAGACACTATCTCTACGGTGAGAAGTTTGATTTGTTCTCTGATCACAAGAGCCTAAAGTACTTGTTCACACAGAAAGAGTTGAACATGAGGCAGCGCAGATGGATGGAGCTGATTAAAGATTATGACTTCACGTTAGAATACCATCCGAGTAAAGCTAATGTGGTTGCTGATGCCCTGAGTCGACAGACTCGTGAAACGATCGCCTCCTTAATGGTTAGAGAGTGGCGAGCTTTGGAGACCTTGGCGGAATTCGATGTACAGGGTGCTGAAGAAGGAGAAGGACAATTGCTCGGATGTCTTATCCTACAGCCTGTTCTTATCGACCGCATCATTGGAGCTCAGAAAGAAGATGAGAAGTTTCAGGCATGGTTCGTAAGAATGTCAGAAAAAGACTCGACAGAATGGAAAGTGGGAGTCGATGGAGGATATCGGTGCAGGAATAGATTATGTGTGCCAGGTAATGAAGAGTTAAGGAAGGATATCCTGGAAGAAGCACATAAGTCAAGATATACAGTTCACCCGGGAGGAACGAAGATGTACAAAGATCTAAAGAGAAATTTCTGGTGGGAAGGCATGAAGAAAGACGTGGCCGAATTTGTATCCAAGTGTTTGACATGTCAGCAAGTCAAGGCTGAACATCAGAGACCGTCAGGATTGTTGCAACCGCTACCTATTCCTGGTTGGAAGTGGGAACACATTACGATGGATTTTGTAGTAGGATTACCTCGATCGCAGCAAAATCATGACGCCATTTGGGTAATCGTGGATCGATTGACGAAGTCAGCTCATTTCATTGCTTATAGTATGACATACCCGGTAGAGAAGATGAGCCGGATGTACATACAACAAGTTGTGCGACTTCACGGTGCACCTGTGTCGATAGTGTCAGACCGTGACGCGCGTTTTACCTCTGGATTTTGGGAAAGTCTGCAAGAAGCTATGGGAACTTCGCTCAAGATGAGTACTGCTTTTCACCCTCAGACAGATGGGCAGACTGAGCGTGTTAATCAGATCATGGAAGATATGCTCAGGGCTTGTGTGATCGATTTCGAAGAATCTTGGGAGACACACTTGCCATTGGTTGAATTCGCCTATAACAACAGTTATCACACGAGTATCGGTATGGCTCCGTTCGAAGCATTGTACGGACGACCATGTCGTTCCCCATTGTGTTGGGCAGAGGTTGGGGACTCAGAATTGTTGGGACCAGATTTGGTAAGAGAAACCAATGAGAAGATTACTTTGGTCAAGGAGAGGATGAGAACCGCTCAGAGCCGGTATAAGAGTTATGCCGATCGACGACGCAAGGATTTGGAGTTTAGTGTTGGAGATCACGTACTCCTTAAGGTTTCACCAACCCGAGGAGTGGTACGTTTTGGTCTCAAGAGCGGAAAGTTAGCTCCGCGTTTTATCGGACCGTTCGAGATTTTGGAACGTGTCGGGAAAGTAGCTTATCGACTGGCACTACCACCGAAGATGTCTGGGGTTCACAATGTGTTTCACGTGAGTATGTTGAGGAAATACATACGAGACCCCTCACATGTGGTTAGTTATGACGACATTGAGACAAGTCATAACGTTTCTTACAAGGAAAGGCCCGTGAAGATTTTGGATCAGAGTATCAAGAAGTTGAGGAATAAAGATATCCCGTTGGTGAAGGTTCAGTGGAATCACCATGACGAGAACGAAGCCTCGTGGGAAGTTGAAGCTGATATGAGGAAGAAGTACCCAGAGTTGTTTCAGGACTAGTTAGTCTTGATTTCGGGGGCGAAATCCTGTTTAAGGGAGGAAGGGTGTAATAACCTGCATTTCCATTTAATTTAAAAGTCATGCCCATATTTAATTTATGTGTATTTGCATTGGCATATTTAAATTCTATTAGCATGGTCTGCTTTTATTTTAATTCCAGTCACTTGTTTGGAATATTAATGTCTTATCTAATTCATATTTAAATTCTATTGGGGGTCAAACTGCAATTTTACAAAAGTTAGTAATACCTGTGTGGATTTCAAAATCTGTATTTCAAAACGGTGAAAGTAACCTCTACAGACTCAATCAGTATTTTTATGAAACCAGGAAATCAATTCCTCAGTTAAAATGAATTTCCCGTATTTTTGTGGTGACCACCGCGCCCCGAAAATACCAGTTTATGTTCAAAACTGTCCGCGCTGTGCTAAACTTCTCCAGATTTTGGAAGTGACCGATTTGGACATTTACTTTATTGCCATTTATGGCAAGTAATCATTGGATAAGGCATTGTTTGGGAATGATTAGCTTATATGTGCAAATGTTGTGCCATAAGCTAAGTTGCCAAACATCTTGCAATTGACCCCTATGAAACTAATTGACCCCTACTCTAATTCACAGCAATCCTATACATCCATATACGTATCTATATCTGTGTAATTAGTTAATTAAGAGCTTAACTCAATTGTAGAGTGAAGATAACACAACTTGGTCCCCAAGTTCTTCACAATTGGCCCTTTATATGTACTCCATCATACACACACCTCTCACACTTTCACATTCTGAAAACCTGAGAGAAGGAGAGAGTGCAGTGAGTTATAGTTCAGAAATTATATAGAGAGAGGAAGCTTCAAGACTCCATAGCCAAAGCTTGGAGTACTTTATTTTTTTGTGCATATCTTTCTCAACATATTCTCATCTCTTCATCTTTGTCAATCAGTGAGTATTCTAAACTCACTACCAATGTAATTTCATGCTTAAGTACTGATTGTATGTGTATATTGAAAATCACCATTGATGAATTTTGGTATGAACTTCAAAGCTTGAAAACATGGATTTCCAAAACTTAACCAAAATTAGTTTTGTGAATGAAATATGATAGATTATAGTGTGTAGAGTATATGGTTGTAAAATTAGAGCTTAATTCGTTCATAGGAGAAAGTATATTAAGAATTAGTTTTTGACATGTTTTAGTTTTTCATAAAATTCAAGAGTTATGATTTGATTCTTGTAAAAATAACCTTGGAATCTTAATCCTTGTTGAAAAACAAAGAGATCCATATATAATAGGACATATATACTAACAGAATGGAAATGGGTCAAAAAGACCCCTGTTTTGCTGAAACAGAGAAGTCTGGGGGAAGAAGACGAAGCCTCAGCTTCATCTCGCGCCACGATCGCGCGCGCGAGAATCGCGCGAGCGGCCCGCGCGAGCGACCCCTCGCTCGAGCGGCCCGCGCGCGCGAGGTAGGCTTTTCCAGGCAGACGTAAGAGTTTATATATATATATTTGAAAATTGGCTGGTCGCGCGAGCGAGGGTCGCGCGAGAACCCCTTCGCGCGAGCGATCCGCGCGCGCGACCCTGCTTTCCTCAGGCAGACAGAAAAGGTTATTAATAAAGGAAAAATGGGCTTATCGCGCGAGCGGCCCGCGCGAGCGACCCTTCGCGCGCGAGGTAGTGCAGTTTCTGTTTTTGTCTGTTTTCTGTTAAGGGACTATTTGGATGAAATTTATATACTGTTAAGGCTCTGTTTGGGAATTTAGTTGATCAGAACTCTATTTGGTTATGTTTAAGTGATTAAAAACATTATAGTATGACTCATTAATTCCCGTACGCGTGTTGTTCTTTAATTCAGCATTTTTGTTTAAGTGCATACCATTCATGTGGGTCAGTAGTACATGCATGTGGGTGTCAGTCTGTGTGGAAAAAGAGTAATGGTAGTGTGGAAAGGGTATGAGATTGTGTTTGTGGTTGTGGTTGTGGTTGAATATGAGTTTGTGGTTGTGGTCGTGGTTGTGGTTGTGGATGTGGTTGAGTTTGTGGAAGAGGGTATCTTTGAAATGCGACGGTGGCAAATAAGGACACTCCCTGACGCCCATGGAAACGTTAAAGTGTGTGAAGCCGAACTCGGACATTCCCTGGCACCCATGGTAGTGCTAAAGTGTGGCCTACGGACACTCCCTGATAACTCAAGTCTGGATACTGTGTGAGGGGTTGCCCCGGTATTTGCATGGCGGTTAGGGTATTCAAAGTGTGAGGCATTGGACACTCCCTGGTACCCCGGACCAAAGTGTGAGGCAAACTGGACACTCCCTGGCGCCCCGTTGCTAAAGTGTGGCTATCTGAGTGTTTCAAAGATACCAGGAGTAGGATAGTAGGTTGTTGTGGATGTCGAGAGAAAAGAGTCGGCGAGATGAGTGTGGTGCATTGTCTCATTTCACGAGTATCTGTAGTTATGAATGAACAACTTTTAATATATTCCTTGTTGTTTTATAAAGTGAATTCTTTCTGTAATTTAATAATGGAAAAAGGTAAATGGGTATGCTTTACATTCAAAGTCATGTTTTTAATACTCACCAGCTTCTTGAAGCTGACGACGTTGATGCGTCCTGGACATTCGTGTCCATGCTTTTCAGGTTTTAACCGGGAGGAAACATATGACTACGCTAATTGAGGTGGCTGCTGTTGGAATAAAGAAACTGTTTATTTTATGCATTAAGTTTATTTGTTTGAGTTTTAAACTGTTTTGTTTTAAGGATGACTGTAACAGACTTTAAGTTATTATTTTATTTTCAAGGCGGTTTGTGCCTTAGTTGACCCCGGTTTATAAGATGTAATAAGATAGAAAATTTTTGTAAGCCTTGATTGCTTTACTCTGATTATTATGTTTGTTTGTTTGACGTTTGGGACGGAATCGATCCTTTAAACTGTCGCGACCTACGGGTCCATAAAGGAAATTAAACGCTTTCCTTATTTATGCTACGTCGGGGCGTGACATCGGTAAAAGTAAAAATCAAGGAATAGAGGCTTACTTTTCCAGCCGATGCCTCTAAATCTATTAGCATTCTGGAAGATAAGATTAATCAACTAGATATCAAAAAAGAAACTCAGATCCTTGATGTAGAAGGAGGAAAAAGAGGTGGAGGCTGATTTCAGAGTTATGGAGGGCTTATAGATTGAAAGAATGCAAATGGAGGCAAAAATCTAGAGTCCAGGGTTGAAAGTAGGGGACAAAAATACAGCTTTTTTTTTCCTTTCAACGACTTGAACTAGAAGGAGGAGGAATCATTTGAGTAAAATACAGTGGACAGCGTTGTAGTCCAATCGCCGGATGGAATTAAGAGGGAGGCGTATAATTATTTTTGTAACCTTTATGCAGATTCTTTTGACCCTAGGCCGACCTTATTGGGGTATGAATTCAAACATGTCTCTTTCTCCCAAGCAAGCGTGTTAGAAAGAGAATTTTGTGAACAAGAAGTCTGGAAGGCTGTTAATATGTGTGATGGGAATAAAGCACCAGGTCCAGATGGCTTTAATTTGAGTTTTTCAAGAAGAAGTGGGATGTTGTTACATGTGATGAGGTTTCTTGCTGACTTCCATTCATCCAGTTTAATCGATGAAAGGCTTAATTCATCATTTATTGCTCTTATTCCAAAAAAGGATCAGCCGACAAGTTTGGGTGACTTCAAACCTATTAGCCTTATAGGATTTGTGTACAAAATTCTAGCAAAAGTTCTAGCAAACAGACTTCGAGTAGTTATAGGCTCGGTGATTAGCAAAAGCCAATCAGCATTCGTTAGAGGTCGACAGATTCTTGACAGTATGGTAATGGCAATTGAGATGGTTGATTGCTTGAAGAAAAGGAGAGATGAGGTTTTATTATTCAAGATTGACTTCGAGAAGGCATACGATATGGTTGATTTGGGTTTTCTGGATTCAGTTACGGGTAGTATGGAGTTTGGTGAAAAGTGGAGATTGTGGATTAGAGGGTGTCTTTCTTCTGCAGTTGTTTCTATTTTCATCAACGGTTCTCCTGGAAACCTGATTCCATTGAAGAAGGGTCTAAGACAGGGGGATCCTTTACCACCCTTTTTGTTTGTGATGGTGGAGGAGGGTTTAAATGCAATGATGAAAAAGACCATGGAAGCTAGATTAGTTGAATGAATCCAGATTGGGTCGAGTGACGTGATTATCTCGCATTTGCAATTCGCAGATGACACACTTTTCTTTTGTAAACCTAACCTCGAACACTTGATGAACATCAAGAAAACCTTGAGATGTTTCGAGCTAGTATTCGGGCTGAAAGTTAACTTTTATAAAAGTTGTATTTATTGGTTATGGTATTCAGGACGATATTCTTTGATCTTGGGCAGAAACTATTCGATGCAAAATTGGGAATCTACCAATTAAATACTTGGGGATTCCCCTTGGGGTTAATCTAAGTAGAATGACAACTTGGAATTCTGTGATCTCTAAGTACGAATCCAAGCTTTCGATCAGGTTAGAAGAGAAACTTAATTTCAATGGCGGGAAGGGTGGCCTTAATTAAATCGATGTTAAAAAGCCTACCGTCATACTTTATGTCAGTTTATAAGCTGCCTATGGTAGTGGCTCAAAAAATTGAGATGATACAAAGAAGGTTCCTATGGGGCGGTACGGATGAGAAGAGGAAAATTAATTGGTTAAGTTAGGATAGAGTTTGCTGTAGCGGGAATAAGGGTGGGCTGGGGTTAAGAAGAATTGCTGATATGAACAGTGCCCTGCTAACTAAGTGGATATGGAGATTTGAATCGATGGAAGATGGGCTATGGTAGAGAGTTTTGATGGCAAAATATGGAATCCAAATCTTACTTTCATTCCATTCTTAAGGGATCAAAGAAACTTATCTTCATTCCTTTCTGGAATTCAGAAAGTTGTCTTGGACAAAGATATTTATGCTAAAAGAATTCTTGAAGGGTTCAGAGTGGTAGTATAGAATGGAGAAACTGTGCGTTTCTAGGACGATTGCTGGTTAGTGGAACAACCCCTAAAAGTTGTTTTTTCGAGAATCGTTGCACTTTCGGTCCCCAAATCGGATTCTATCTCTCGATATGGCTATTGGAATTCTTTTGATTGGATTTGGAGCATTGCGTTTAGGAGAAATTTGTTTGACTGGGAGACTCATCAGTGGAATGAATTGATGATTTTGCTTAGTTCAGTTATCCCAAATAGAGAAAGGAGGGACAGAGTGGTGTGGAGGTTCAATCCTTGGGGTTATTTTTCAGTCAAATCTTTTTGTAAAGCCATTGAAAAATTTAGAGATGAACATGTGCAAAACTTGGGTGAGTTATGGTCTGGTTTGGCCCTCCGAAGGTACTAGAAATTTTTGTTTGGAAATTATTAATCGGTAAGGTGGCGGTCAAGGATGAACTTCTTAAATGTGGCTTATTACAAAAGTCAGACGGATCTTGCTCTTTATGCCACAATTGATGTTGTCAAAATCAAGATATAAAAAATATGCTTTTATTTATGCTTTACTTTTCTAAGGATTTGTAGTGTGAAAGTAAAGGTCGAACCCACAGAAGTTGATTTACTATAGCGACTTAATTTTAAAACCTAAATTTAGTTAATTAAGAAAACGGATTTGATTTTTATTTGAATTAAACTAAGAACATAAAAATAAATCTAACTATGAAAGCAATTAAAAGTGTTTTTGTAAATATGTAAAGGGAACCTAGGATTGCAAATCCACCACTAGCTTCATAATAAGGGATATTTATGAATTACTTTAGCCTATTACATTGGATGATAATGGGGAATTGTAGCTACAAGCCCAATTCCTCCGACAAGATGATATTCATGGTTCAAGCACCAACATAATCCATCTTCGGTTAGCACGAATTATCCCACACTAACTAGGGTTGCGATCTAATCCGTCTAACCTAGGCATGGACTATTCGGATACTTGATAGCACGAATCAATAAAGCACCATCACATGTAAACAATCTAAACAAGCACATCAAGAATAGATCGTTGAGCACATCAAAGTCAAAACAGATCTAAGACAAGAATAAATTCTGAAAGCAATGATTTAATCACTAGAAGTACGATTTATTTATAAAAATCCTCTAAACATGTGACTGTCATCCATACATAATTAAAACTAAAATAAAAACATAAATAAAACCCTATTACTCGTCTAGGGCTTCATTGAAACCCTAGATCTATGATCTAGCCGTCCATGGAAGTGATGGATGGCAAGTAGTTGATGGAGGAGGCCATGGAAACCCTTGGTCTTCTTCTTCTTCTCCTTGCTTCCCTCCCTTCAATGGCTGGAAGTATGGTTGTAGAATGTGTGTATAATAATTGCCAACCCTTCAATTGAAGTAAAATAGAGTATATATAGATTTACAACAAGTTTTGGAAGCCTTCCCAACCCGAAACGGACTGAAACTGATGTAATTTACAGTCTAGACGTCGTTCAGCAGTTTCGTTTGCACAGGAGTCTTCAGTATACTGAAATACGCAACTTTGCTTTTTACACATATCGCGCGAGCGCGACATTTGGACTTCGCGCGCGCGGATCACGCGAGCGGTTTTGGGGATCTCGCGCGAGCGGATCGCGCGAGCGATTCTCGGATTTTCGCGCCCGCGGCTCGCGCGCGCGACTTGGCTTTTTCAGCTTCTTTCTTTGTGCTTTTTCACCCTATTTAGCCTGATATACTTGATTTCTTCCAAAACCTGTCAGAAAATAGAAAACGAAGTAAAAATATACAAAAACAGAATAAAAAGTACTAACAAATGCTCGTTAAGGCGTATAAATAGGATTAGTTCTCTCCCGATCAACAACCACAGAGAAAACGTTGATCATTTGTTTATTACATGTAAGTTGGTATGGAGTATTTGGTGTGAAGTTCTGCGGTGGTAGGGAATATATTGTGTTTGCCCACAGTCGCTTGCTCAATGGTACATTCAGTGGGAGTATCTTTGCTCAGATTATAAATCAGCTGAGGCCAGGCAACTTGTCTTCTATATTGTTCTATGGTATATTTGGTTATCGAGGAATGAATGCTGCTTCAAAGGCACTTTGTTCAGCCATCAAAGTGTTATGGATATGATAAAGATTAGATTATTGTGGTGGTTCAAAGCTAGACATGGGGATTACACAATAAGTGTTTATAATATCTTGACATATGGTTAAGGCTGTGTCTTTTGATCTTCCAAAGAAGAGAAGATCGATAAATTGGTAGTCGCCGCCTGAAGAGGGTTGCTTAAAATTCAATGTAGACGGATTAATCTTGGGAAAGCCTGGGCCAGGGGGCATTGGGGGCTTGATTTGAGATTCTGGTGGCAACATACTTGGTTTCTTTTTTAAGTATGCGGGTATTGTTAACTCAAACTTAGCCGAGCTGCTAGCTATTCTCGAGGCTTTAAGGCTATTCTGGAATAAAGAATGGGCATAACACTTCAAGTTGGTGATTGAGAGTGCTCTAGTATTGCAGTGGATTGGGTGAAAGACCAAAACTGTAGCTTCTGGAGATACTACCAAATCTTCAACGAGATTCAAAGCCTCATCTCGAAGATTGGAGGTCAAGTAGAGATTGTTCACACGTTTCGGGAGATAAACCAAATTGCGGATCTGTTGGCAAGGAAGGGTGTGACTTGTTCTCACCCCTCTATTGTTTGGTTTTAAAAATTCTTTTGGGGTTAAGGTTAGGGTGAGGTTTGGGATACAAGATGGGTTTTTGCTTGATTGGAATGTCGGGGGTCTTTTGGGTCTGAAGTTTTGGGGGTGATTAATGTTTATTGGGTGGGGAATGGGTTTTTTGGGGCCTATTTTGGGTCTGGGCCGAGAAAGATGGGGGGGAAGGGGGTGAGGGATTTCTATGCTTACCTAATTATCTGTAAGTGTGGGTTGGCAGGGTAGTGGGTTGGATTGCTCTCATAGTCAAGGGGTGTATTAGTGGATTGGTTTTCAAGTGAGTCAAGTTTTGGTGCATAGGGTCGGTCAGGTTGTTTCATATGGGATTGGTTTTTTAGTAGCTGGCAATTTTCCATTGTAGGAAGTTCAACACATGAAGTTTCTTTGTTGAATTATTTTATCTTGCTGATCCGAATTAAGAGAGGCCCAAGTTGTCCTCCAACCTCTCCAACCACCATAGCTGTCACATTTTCTTTGATTCTCCACTGTCGCAATTTCAATGGATTGCTTTAGGTAATCTTTGTCTTGCCAGCACGAGGACATTCCAATAATACGCATGTCAAGATCCCTCCTAGTTTTAAAGAGTTTCTTTTAGCCACAGTGAAACCTTTTTCTTTGGCATACCTTGTATACATCTCAATTAGCTCATCCAAAGAATCAAACTCCATCCCCTCCTTTGGTTCATCTATTTTATTTTATAGATCTGTAACATTATCATTCTCCTGTTCAATCTCAATAGTATCATCATCCACTTCCATATAACCACTTGATACTTTTTCTTCTATTTATCTAAAATATAATATATAACAAACAATTATTCTATGTATCAAATAAGAAATATAATTAACAAATAAAACACTCATATATATGTTCTTTTCCATTGTATTTTCCGTAGTATATATGTTCTCTTTCTATTATAAGTTTGAGAGAAAATTTGGGAAGCACATCAAATCTGGGAACCAAATGCGTATATCATTTTTGCAAACCAACTTGCAAACATGCAGAGAGGCAAAAAAAAAAAAAAAAACTTGCAAACAAGCTGAGAGAGAACATTTGGGAAGCACAACAAATCTGGGAAGCAAATTTAGATTTCATTTTTGAAAACCACAATCAGATGCACAACTTTCTAGTACATTTTGAAAGTTGTGCTTGCATGCTAATACATACCATAATAATTCATATGATAATTATAAGAGAAGATTGCATAAGCCTCATTTAGCAAAACCATGCACCATTTATAAAATAATATATTTTTTTTTTGATAATTTGCTATAAAGCCTCTGAAAAACACACTGATATATTAGATGGAAACCACCAGCACGTTTAACAGTATCAACTGCCAACTTAGCTGCCAGCAAAGAAGGCACATCAACTTGAGCATAATAGAATCTAGGTCAGCATAATTTGTTACAATTGTCACGTGGTAAAGGATGAGGGTCTATAACTGTTTGTAACCGGCCACTTCTGGTTTGAGTGAGTTGATCAGAGAGGTTTGTATATATAAGTGTGATATGTAATCTGTAATTGATAAGATACAATAATAAGAAAATGCTCTGGTTTGATCTTCAACCTCTAGCCTTAGTTTCTCTGGTTTTTTCATGTTAGAGTAAATCATATTAGAAATATAGAACACAAATAATTAATTTACGTACCTGGATTCGCCATCACAAACGAACGAGAAAGATTGGGAGCTAGGGCTTCCTCTCCTTACTCTTTTCCTTTATCACTTTTATCTTTGATGGAAAATAACATTGTATCTCTTGAGAGAGGAGAGGGGGTCTAACCCTGATTTATATAGAAACTCAATTGGGCCTTTCCATCACAGGACCATAAAACCCAAAACCTGTTTTACTAATCGGGTCATAAAATTTCATATCCCATAAAATTAAGGTGCTCTCCGCATATCCATTTAAGCTATGTTTTCAACCCACTTTTATGAAATAAAAAAAGCAAGTGAGTCCAAAATCTCACATTCTCCCAAATGGGCGAACATTTATAAAAACAAAATATTTTGATTTTAAAATAATTTTTTTTTACTCACGGGTGAAATACTCAATGTGACCAAATTATAATCATAGCTAAATGAATAACCTTAATTAACACATCATACTTAATGAAAATGTCAAACACCAAATCATGGAAGCATTATGTAATCAAACAACACAACACCCCTCCATGGTTACAAATGCCAACAATATTCATTAATATGAATTGCGGATATGACAAATGTGGTATGCAACAACGACACTTGAAACCATCCCAAAATGTGTTAAACCACAATTGGTCCTCCAATGTTTTGTGCGCAACCGTATGCACAAAACCAATATTAATGCCTCAAAAGGCCATATGTCTTCAACAAGACCAAGAGTTTTCCACTATGGAATTACTCTCACATGCTCTAGACTGAATGCTCTCACTATGAGAGTAGACATGTGAAAACATGCTCAAAACCTGAACGCTCTAATTAAGAGAGTACACATGTGATTAACCAATATCTTTCACTATGAAAGTCAATGTCTCAATGAGAATCCACAAGCTTTTAACTATAAGAAGCAGCTTCACATTCAAATCTCGAGATAAAACATACATAATGTGCACAAAATATAATGAAGCATGTTATATAACATATTCATCCAATTCATCAAAATGAAATGTAAGATAGAATCATGAACTTTATTAAAAATAAGGTTACTCCCACATTAACCAAAAATATCAAAAGATTCAACAATTCCCATGTTAACGTATCCCATAAAAGTAGTGGAAGGTAAACCTTTGGTTAAGGGATCTGCTATCAGTCTATCTATGTCAATATGCCTCACATCAATAAAATCAGCAGTTACCCAATTCCAATAAAGTTACGTAATCAAATACTTTGTACCTCAACAAGTACATGCAATAAACTCAGGGAAAAAGTGTCACTAGAAATAACACATTCCTTTTGGTTAAAGCCTTTAGCCACAAGTTTAGCCTTATGGTGCTCCACTTAGCCTCGAGAGTCTAACTTGGTCTCAAAAACCCACTTGCAACCAACAATTTTGAAACCTTGTGGAAGTTCAACAAACTCCCACACTTTATTGTGATCCATGGATAACATCTCTACATTCATGGCTGCAATCCATTTAGCCGATTGAGGACTAGACATGAGTTGTCTAGAAGAGATTGGATCGACGAGATAACTTAAAACCAAGCCAAGGAAAACCAAGAGGTGATTTTGGTATCAATTTTTTTTTCATTTGGGTTATATATTTTTACTTCAGCTGGACAACCCTAAACGTGGAAATGATTCAAGGATGGTTTGCGTCCGGTCCATAATTCAAAAGGGGTTTTAGACACTGCCTTACTAGGAACACAATAAAGGATATAAAGAGCACATTTCAAAGCCTCATTCCACAAGAAAATAGGAAGATATGTCCTACTCATCATTCTCCTACCCCTTTGTTATAGGGTACAGTTTCGTCTTTTAGCTACACCATTTTGTTAAGGAGTACTTGGAATGGTGTATTGAGCAACAATACCACATTCTTCCAGGAATATAGCGAAAAGGACCCTTATGTTGGCCAGTCTAATTGTACTTGCCATAAAATTCACACCCGTGATCAAACCTTATAGTTTTAATAGTTTTGCTCAATAGTGTCTCTATCTCAATTTTAAAACTTTGAATTTTTCAAGTGCAGCGGATTTATCATTAATGAGATAAAGATAGTCATATTGTGAAAAATTATTAATAAAGGACCATTGATGTCGGTATGAATTATCTCAAGTGCAGAACTACGAGTTTCTGGTTTTGGTCATTTTATCTTTGGCACAATCAATGCAAAACTCTGAGGTATTAGAATCAAGTGAAACAAGAATATATTCGTTTTATAAAAGATTAATGCATTCTTTGGAAATATGACCTAAACGCCTATGCCAAAGATCATACGAAGCATCTCGAGTTAAAACTCTTTTCTTGCCAGAAGAAAAAATAATCAAAGACTCATTATTGGGTAAAACATTCAAACGACATAACACATTGGAAAGAGAACCATACCAATAACAAGAGAATTAAAGCTCAACGTCAAATTTTCCATTTCCAAGAGAAAATAAAATACCCACGCTTATCTAAACTAGAAATATAAATCAAATTACGTCTTATGGACAGTATGTAGAAAACGTTATCGAGAATAAGAATAGAATATAGTCCTAAAGGAAGAAACTGATCCTATCATCACCACGTCAACCTTCACTCTACTCCGGACATCAAGGTAAGCTTCCACTTTATTTGTTTTCTGTTTGTTTCTGAACCCCTTTGTTCTTATCACTCCCTATCTTGGCGAACCATCTCATATATCTATTGCAATCTTTCTTCTAGTGTCCCTTTTTGTGATAGAACCTGCACTCATCCTTACCTATTTTAGGCTTAGGATAGTCAGGTTGGTTGGACTTATGGAAGTGATGGTGATTCTGGATTTTGTTGGAACAAAATTTTGGCTGGAAGGAAAAGACCTTGTGAGGTTTGGAAGGAGTAATGAGATTTCCAACATGACCAGACTTATTACGAAGCCTTTTCTCCTCATAAGAGTAGACATAAATAAACTCATTTATATCTCATTTATCTTTAAGTACAATGTAGGTAGTCTGGAGCTGATTAAAGGAAGGAGAGGAGGAACTCAGAATTTGGTGAACCACAAAAGTATCAGGCAGAGGGGCATCGAAGGTTTTCAGTTTATTTGCGAAATTGGACATGGAGAATGAATACTCTAATTTTCCCATCACCCTCATATTTCATGTTGCTAAATTTTTGCATAAGGTCACCGATCTCGGCTTTATCAGAATCCTTAAATTTGGAAATGATGTTTGCAAGAAATATTTTGGCATTACCAGATTTAGGAATGGCACCTAAGAGATTTAGTGAAATACAATTTTTTATGATCATGAGAGATAGGCGATTTGCTCTCTGCTACTTCGCAAAAAAAGCTTTTTTTTTTTAGTGGCATTAGCATTTACAATGGGTTGGGCAGGGGTACCAGACAAAATGGCTGTGTCTAGGTCCATCAGTCCTAGGGTAATTTCAATGTCACTTTTCCAGGTCTTAAAATTACCACTGTCTATAGGCACGACAGAATTGACCACAGAAAGATTCATTATTGAAAGAAACAAAAATTGATTAATCAATCTATTGATCAATTAGTATCAAGGCAGAATGAAAAATACAAACTACTGTATAACACATGCATTGAGTCTAGAACAGAATTACAGTAGATAAAATACTTTTCACCATATAATGCGAGTACTTGGTGCATCATAATAAATTCACCTTTAGGCAGAATTTATAACACGCTATAAGGTCCTCCGTTTTCTTGTCTAAATCTTTTAATGTTTCACAATGTAATGCGAGTCCTTGGTGCATCATCATAAAATCACATTTAGGCAGAATTTAAAACATGTGATAAGGTCCTCCATTTTCTTGTTAAAAAACGTTAATGTCTCACAATACAGGATCTATTAAATACCAAGCCGCATCACCATGTTAGTCACCTTTAGGCAGAAAAACATGATACACTATTAGGTAGATATAAGCTTATGAATAATGAAGTGGATAACAAAATGCACAAAATTTTTGAAAATTTCATCACCATTAGGCAGAAGAAAATTCTAAAATTTAATGCATAATGCTCATGTACTTGATTCCACTTCCCAAATTATGACACACCCCTTTTGGGTTGGTGATTGCGCATATCAAAGGAAAAGTGCATACTGCACTAGGCCATGCTCCAAATTATTTTTGACAAGTGTTCACTACACTGTTTGAAAAAACAAAGTGTTTGCTCGGTAAAAATAGTATATTATTTTGTGAAAAGGTTCACACATTCCCTTAATAACAATTCACACATGAAACCAATTTGTAATATTGAATCACAATATATAATGCTTTGTAAATATGGACTAAAGCTTCACTATTCTTAAAAGAATAATCCACATATTTAAATTAGAGAAAAAAAAAAAAAAAACAATGTAGCAGTGTACAATTTGGAATTATGACCAACAAGTGATATTGATTTGTAACAAATTGATCACCTTTCAGTCACAAAACTTGGAATAAATTCTTTCCAGTTTGCTTGTCAAACACAAGTACCAGAGATATCATATAATGATGATATACATGTGTCAGAATTACATACAGTATTATTAGCATAAGTTCTAAGCATATGTGATGTGTTTGGTAAACATAAGTGCAAGCCTTATGTAATTAATAGCAAAGCCAAACAAACCGTTCATTTGAGCGGTGCACTTGCTCATATTGAACAAACACAAGTAACCTTTTTTTTTCCAAGCAATTTTCACACACAAAATGTCACATAATATATCAGCCATCATGTGTTGGTAATGGGACTAGTGGCTGTATGTACCTTATATGATACATCACAATACGATATTTTCTACTATTGGGACAGTCGACTCTATATTGTACAAAATACGCCAACATCAACATAAGATCTTTAAGGTATGTTTGTTTCGCGAGATTAAGGGGGTATTGTTGTATTAGTCTATTTTAACTACAAAATCCAAAATTTGAGCCTCTAATTATCCCGGGTATAGTCCAATTAAAATAGACTAATTCTCCAATCCTCCACAAGGCATCCAAACGTGGCCTAAACGTTGAGTTAGAATCTGTGCATCACTATTACTATTACCCTTAAAAGGTAACCAAGAAAACCTTTTATCCATCTAGGGTTGCTGTACTCCAAAAAGCTACATACACCTAACGACCACTGGAGGATTAATTAGGACAAATGCAAGATCAATTCTTCATCTTAGTCATATATACAGATATACTATGAATAAGTAGTAATTCTCCAGTTGCGACATGGTCAAACCCTGGCGTAAGTATCATTTATTTATATATGTGCTTACATACACATTTATATGTTATGTATACTTCAAGACAATACCAGTGGCGTAAATTAAGATTCCAATTTCCTGACTTAAATCATTCTTTTAGGTTGTGGGTTTAATTTATACTGTCCTTGAGTCAAGGTGTGACACGGTCAGACTCTATGGTGACTAGTTCAACGTACAAGCTACTAGGTTCCAAATTGTAAACCAAAATTTTAATATGTATATACATAAAAAAAAAAAAAGGGTTCTGGCTCTAATATGGTGGCTCTGATACCAATTGTTAGAGTAAATCATATTAGAAATATAGAACACAAATAATCAATTTACGTACCTGGATTCGCCATCACAAACGAACGAGAAGATAGCAATCAAAGATTGGGGGCTAGAGCTCCCTCTCCTTACTCTCTTCCTTTATCACTGTTATCTTTGATGGAAAATAAAGTTATATCTCTTAAGAGTGGAGAGGGATCTAACCTTGATTTATATAGAAACTCAATTGGACATTTCCATCACAGGCCCTTAAAATCCAAAACATGTTTTACTAATCGGGTCATTAAAGTCCATATCCCATATAATTAAGGTGCTCTCCGCATATCCATTTAAGCTATGTTTTCAACCCACTTTAATTTTATGAAATAAAACAAAAGCAAGTGAGCCCAAAATCTCACAGTTCAAGCACAACATATGGCTACGTTTGATGAGAGAGAGAGAGAGAGGAGAGAGAACCGAACCTAGTGTCGCTCGCGTCGATCGCGTTGGGCCCGTCGGATTCGCACCGGGATGATGGGGGTTGGGGGGATCTGGATGACGGGCTAGATAATTTTAAATTGTTTTGATTTGCTAATTTGGTTTGGCAAAAACTCTTTTCTAATTATAATACGAAGATCATTCGTTGTGGAGGACTTAGAGTGATAGTAGACGGACAGTTCATGATTCAAAGTATCACGAGGACTTGAAAGAGAGAGATACTATAGATAGTTCATGGTTCAAATTAAGTTTCATTAATCGCGACCACCGACCACGACGTATCATCGTAGTCGCCACGATATTGCTGGTCTCACAGAGATGAGACCGCGACCCGTTATATGAGTACGTAGTACTACTTGTCTAGACTGTAACTATCTAGTTCATTTCATCAATAATCATTTATTTGGTTATTTTCTACACCAATTTTGTTACTAGACTGTAACTATCTAGTTTTACGAAGAGGATTCTAATTCTATATATGTAACAAATATGAATGTTATCTAATAAATAAATGGGACAATTCAAATGGGCCCTAACAGCTCTGCTTGGGTCACTGAAAATCAGTTTCCAAATGACGTGCTTATACCTATTGTTAATGATAGTTCCTATCCTTGTTTTTTTTCCCTCACATAATGATTTTGTATGGGAGAGTTTTCCACCTTCCACAATGGTATTTTTTATCCTCATTATTTTTCAGTATTAAGTATAAGCTTGTTGTAATTTAAGCATGCGTTGCCCTTTTATTTTTATTTTTATTTTTTATTTTTGTTTATACATGGATTTTTTTTTTTTTTAAATGAAAATACCCCACCTAAAAACTTCGGTCCTTGAACACTAGTGACTGTCATTGCACCCTGAACATTCAGAATAAAGTTTTCTTTCCCTTTATTTTTCCATTAACTCATTGATATATCCACAACAAAATAAAAGGATAAAAGTATATAGCCTTTACCTACCCCACTCACCGACCTCGGCCAGACATTGCCTTTCCAGTTAGCTTGGTCGGTTAGTTTATGAAGACCCCTCGAGTTCCTCACTGGGAAGCTATTATACGTACGGTATCTGAAAAAAACTTCAGGACAAAGACTATCGTATTAAAAGTTTGTTACATGCCGATTGGGCTAGTTCTCCATTAGAGTGAAAAGTGTACCTTCTTGATAGATTTAAACATCATCCTTCTTTCTTTTTTTTTTTTTTTTTTATATATATATATATATAAAATAAAAATTAAAAGAAGAAGATGAAGAAGAAGAGAAAGGAAATAGATTACGCTGGAGCTTGAAGATGGATTATATGTTACTACTAGATATGATTAATTAATGACACTATTGAACAGTTTGAACCATGCGGGCCCTTAGCTAATAACTAACTCCACGTACTTTCAACATATAACAACTTTGCATGCATGCCTTCCACACTTCCCATAAATTACAACAATTTCCTGTAGGCTTGATTTGGATTTAGCTAGCTTATGGTTTAGATCTAAGAAACATCATCGTTGACACTAGTTAACAAAAGACCTATTTGGTGCCGCAGCTTCACCTCCGCCTACTACTAAAAGATTTTTTTTGTAACACAAGGACAATTCTAATTTGTTTGTATAGTATTTTTTTTTAGGTATATAAGAGTATGCGTCTTGCTTAAAAGTTCCAATTGTAGGTAATGGTTGGCGCGCAGCTCACATGGTTCAACTGACACATGTTACTCCACGTATATATCCAACATCATCACGAGCTAATGGGCCTCACTTACAATCAACAACCCATTCTAGGGCCATTTATTCTAAAGCCAAATCTAGTGACCCATTCCATGGCCCACTTTAAAGTAAAACATGTCCACTACAAAGGAGCCCATTCTAATCAGAATACTCACATCGAAGCCCACAATAGAGTAACCACCCCGAAGTCCAGTGCGAATAAACCCACCTCAAAGCAGAGCAAAGCAACGGCGTTTCACCTACTGCCATCTCTACTCGCTCCATCACCACCCATTTGGCATGTGGATATTTATCCCCAGCTTTAATCGGTCAATCCATCGACCACTAATCAAAGCTTGCCATCGCTTGGAATGACCATCCTTGCCATCGCTTTGCTTGGAATGACTACTCGCTTACAATCCTCACGCG
The DNA here is from genome assembly GCA_033977485.1 of Hydrangea macrophylla. Taxonomy (NCBI): domain Eukaryota; kingdom Viridiplantae; phylum Streptophyta; class Magnoliopsida; order Cornales; family Hydrangeaceae; genus Hydrangea; species Hydrangea macrophylla. Next base: position 90,702,106 of record CM066988.1, on the reverse strand, counting down.
CCTATCCTCGATACTCCCCACAAACACTGCACTACACACAAGCTCACACTTACACGTGGATTCTCCACTCTTGGTCATGAAGCAGTACTAAGGGTGGCCATGTCCACTGGGAACTAGAGAGCTCATGGCTCGGTGGCTAGAACCAGGAGCACCTCCCTACCTGAACGCCCCATAGGCAAAGCTAGGGTTGATCCCAAAGAGAAAGAGAGACACGTGACCATCAATCATGTGCCCTATCCCGCCAGCCTCATAACCAATTAGAGAGGCCCATGGCTAAAGACATGCTGTAACCCTTGACTCTCTCACCTTGCCCAGTCACTTAAATGTCGTTGAGTATTTTGCAAGCCAATAGCATCACCTTGAATAAACCCAATGCTTAACCTTCTGTACTAATGAAAACCATCGCTACACAAATATTGAGTCGTCGCTCCCAGTGACAATACATTTTGCCGAACTAATAAGAAAAGCCTTGATATTTTTTCCCTCGTTTAAACCTTAGAACCAATAAGAGAACCTCGTTTACCCCGTCGCTGCATCTTCTGCACCAATAGTATTCCTCTCCTTTTGTCTCCCTTTGACCAACCAATGACATTGGTTGGTCATCAGACGACAATGCGACAATACCTCATCTCGCCTTCCCAATACACTGCCTTGTCCACATCCCCATTTTAATGATCCAGCTATACCGAGAACCCCACAAACTTTGTATAAATTCCAACCTCATTCAATACATCCATCAACTCGAGCTCAATCTATAGCTTAAGCTTTAACCCAGTCTTAAGCTGCTCTAAGCACTTAAGGCATTCATCACCTTCTCCAAAATCCCCCGAAAACACAACCCTTAGCCATTACCCAACCTTCCCTCACCTCTTCTTTAGTCTCACAGAATATCTCCCTTCCGTACACCAGTCCCCAACCGAGAACCGACCCTCTACTGCTTTCTCTCTCTCTCTCTCTCATTTGGGACTACTCTGGTTCTCACTCGAGCCACGCACTCTCTAAGTCCCATCGTTGGTTATTTACATATATTTATATTATTATTAGTTTACCAAACTCTCACTCTTACTTTTCCATCGCACCTCATTTGTTGCTCCACTTGGCGCTAACCATCTTATGTGTTATACCTTATCTCATACACTATCCACATCAGATAAAGAACTCACACACCAATAATAGACTCTTTTCCAAATCCAAATAATATTGATTTTTATTAACACCAATAAAAGTGACACTTATGCCCTGGTTGATAAAATTGAAAACTAAGTATTGAAAATTTAAAACTGAATATTTTAGTACATAAAATTCTAGGTTATTTAATTTGTTGTTCTAAAAATATGTTCCAAGTATTTAAAAAGATGCATTTTGTGATTTTTTTTTTCAATCAAATTTTTACTTAAAGTTTTCAGTATATTTACGTCTCCTTTTTTGATAAAGAGGTACATTGTCCAATGCCCTGAAAAATAGGTGCTAAAACTATTCATTTTCAGTATTTAATTGTGTTAGCTAACACACTCTAAGGCTCTATTTAATAAAATTGAGAATCTAAATACTAAAATTTTAATCTAAGATGTAGTATTTAAAAAGAATGCATTCTGTGATTTTTTTTCAATCGAATTTTTACTTAAAGTTTTCAGTATATTTACGTATCCTTTTTCAATAAAGAGGTACATTGTCCAATGCCCTGAAAATTAGGTGCTAAAACTATTCATTTTCAGTATTTAATTGTGTTAGCTAACACGCTCTAAGGCCCTATTTATAAAACTGAGAATCTAAATACTAAAATTTTAATCTAAGATGTAGTAATAGTCAACAAGTAAATTATTTTGATAAAAACACAGATTGCATTCAGTGACTCCGGTCCTATTTTTACCATTTCCAAACAGGCCTTAACAATTTTGGTCTCTGCATGTGAGGCCCAATTATATTCTAAAGGTTGTTAGTTCAATTCATAACTTTCAACATAATAGTCACCAAGGCTTTGATTGCCCATGTGGTACACCTTATGTGGTGTTTGTTCTTCCAGTGTGAGGTTTATTGCCCTCTGATGGTGGGGGAACTCTCACCCTGGTATCCTCCGACTTCATTTGCCAACATATGAGGTATTATATAAAATACCTCTTTTTTTCCCCTTTTTTTTTTTTTTTTTGGATTCACAACTTATTCTTTTCCTTGTACCAATTTTTTTTTTTATTCCGAAAAAGATATTTGGTAAATTATGTGCTCATCACTCTTAAAAATACAACAGTTGCCATAGTCATTGAAGTATAAAATTCCATGTCTCATGAGACCATTGCAGTAAATGATTAAAAAAATTTCTGTATGTCCCAAATTAAGACTATATTTTAATATTCCATCTATTTAAGGAACTTATTATTGTAAAATTCTTCAACTTGCCATTTTTGCTTCATTTTTTTTAATTGCAAAATTTTAGTGTCACGTCGAATGATAAGTGAGAGACTTTTATAAAATAAAGAGCAAACTGGAAAAATGGATAGTTAAAGTACATAGTTTTTTTAAAAGTAGACTTTCAAAATGATACATCCCAAAATAGAATAAGGAATCTGAATTTGGGAAGGAGGGGGTCACAAACACAAAGTGGTGACACTAGGGTCGCAATTCGGGCGGGCAGGGCTTCATTTTAGATATGTCTGTGCTCAACCCAAGTTTTAGTGGAGTCTGCCCAAACTTGAGCCCGACTTGAGCCCGAATCACAGTTGATAAACAATAATATGTAGAGTATCAAATCTATTTTATTTTTATTTTTTTATTTAACCTTCATCTATCAATTTAGTTTTTCAATAATATCTAATAGTCTAGTAGTGTAATTGTGTACATAGATAGAGTGCAATATAGTTATGACATGTATAAACTTATATAAGTATAAGGACTGCTCGGGCTTAGGTTTCTCGGGTTGTTAATCTCTCTGCCCAAGCTCAACCCGAGTTCAATTCGGGCTTGAACTTTCTAGGCCGAGCCCGCCCAAGATACCTGTATGCACCCAAAAAGTGCATAAGTCCAAACAGCACAATAAGTTTTGGCTATGTAACCAGGAGGCCGACCTTGCATGAAGAGATTGCAAGCCCGATGATGGTTTTTGAATAAAAGAAGTTCATCGGGCAACCCAACATCGTTGAGATGCCTCTTCCATCGGGCTACCCAACATCATCGAGCTGCCTTTTCCATCAGGGCTACCCAACATCATCGACTTGCCTCTTCCATCGGGCTACCCAGCATCATCGAGTTACTTCCTTCATCGGGCTATTGAAAGCTTCCTTAAAAAGCCTTGCACGGGTTCCAACAAGCAGCTATCTCTAAAAGGCGAAAGAAATCTCTAAATTTGTCAGAACTCATGATAATGGCACAAGTTCCAAGACAGATAGGTGAGAAGCTTTGGCCAATGGGAGAGTTGGGAAGTTACAAGAACAACCAACGTGGCCAGAGCACATTGGACGTAACTCCCCAACTCGTTCGGCCTCAACCGCCAAAAGCAAGTGCTTCTCCTCTATAAATACAAGGCATATTCCCATAAGAAAATGACCCTGAATCTTAAACAAAACTCCAAAAGAGCACACCAAACACAACACTCTTTTATAAAGCATTCCCTTTGTCTTTTCATTTCTGTATAACTTAGTTCAACTCACAGTTTGTTCTTAAATCCTTACATATTAATATTAGTCCCAAGTTTTTATCATTAGAATGTCTCTTCTCTTCAAGTTAGGGGTGTACACGAGTTGAGCCGCTCAACAAGGGCTCGTGGCTCGACTCTACTCGTTTAAGAAATGAGTCAATCTTGAGCTTGAATACATAGCTTGTTTAATAAACAAGACAAGTTTGAGTACATGTAATTAAGGCTCTTTAGTAGGCTCGTGAAAAGGCTCATGAGTAGGCTCATGAAAAAGCTCATTAGTAGGCTCATGAAAAAGTTTGTTAGTAGGCTTATTTTGTCACGACCCAAAACCCAAATAGTAGATTTAAGGCATGTGACCGGCCACCAGGGCCATAACTTGTACAGAGACTAGCGAAAGCAACATAATTAAATTTTATTACAAATACAGGTCATGAAGAGCATAATATTACAAGTCAATCCAAATTTATTACATAATATTCTTATGGCTAACTCGAGCCTTTGAAAATAGACTCTGAGAATTTCAAGTTTCTTATTCTTCTATAGGATCCTTCTCAACTGAGTCATCTCCCACCATACTTTATTCCTCATCACCCTTATCACCTGAACGTGGTTAGAAAGATTTGGAGAGTGTGAGTAAAAGACTCAGTGAATAACCGTAATCCTGGATGATGAACATAAAGAGAAATCTGTATACCAAAGGTGAATGAGATAAATGTAATAAGTAGTGTATCGATAGAGTAGCACATCACCATAATAGGTATAACGTGATGATGCCTAAATTTGGTTAAGAGAGAATAAGAAGAATGAGACAAGTATTTGTATGTGGTTTAGTCCTGTTAACGAAGGAATCTACGTCCATGTGGTGTGTCGGAGCACTTACACTATGATAATAAACAGTCGGGGGACTTTGGTGAACCAACAATGAGGATGGAGCTACCAGAGACCGACCGGGTCAATATGTGTGGGTAAAAGAAGTGTCTGATCCCTTTATATGAGGGTGAGGGGTCCCTTTTATAGTATAAGAGACCTCCCCTTACAAGGAAAGTTCATTGATTAAGTAATATAATCCAATTGGGATTGATTAGCACAAATCTTGGGAGTTTCCTAATCCGATTAGGAAACAATCTTCTCTTTTCATTAGTCTTCTATCTTCTACAAGAGATTTTTTGGGACCCTCTGGATCACATCGTGGGACATGGCTAAACTGTATCCACCACGAACTGAGCCCGCATCATGTTCCCGACCTGTTGGTCGGGATCGGATAACGTTAGGCAAACCGCCGAGTTAGGTATAGGCAGAGCTTTGTTTCCCCTGGATATTTTTGTACATATCAGTTGCCCCCATTTTCGAGGCTAATGTAATGCTTCATCAAATAAGGATTGAAAATCTGCATAGCTTAACAAACCGTCAGGAACACGGCTTGGGTAATTGATCGGGCTCGGACTGGTCGCCGTGGTCGCTTGGGGTCCGGACCGATTGGCTACCTCGGGGGCCTAGGATCGGTTCCTACCATACGTCAAAGAGTGGTTGGTCTGGTTAGGACTCAGCGAGACTGGTACAAATGTAACCGAACAGTTACATCATAATTGAACCGTCTCATCGTGCATTTAATGCACACGTCTTTTGAGGTACTGCTTGGACTGCCCTGGGTGCCAGCTGGCGAGCATTTAGGCGGGATTTCTGATGGACCGTTGGATCTGAGTTCATCTGGACCGTCTATGCCCCAATAAAAGCAGCACTTGTGCATTTTTGCTGCTCCTACTATCTACTGAAAGAAATTACCGAGCAGTTACAGAGAAAAAGCGTCCGGTCAAGCTTTCTGAGCTCTCTCCTTGTACTATACCCTCGTAAGTCTTTGTCTCTCCGGCCTTAAGATTCACTACATTTTTCTTCTATTTTCCTTTTGTCGACTTTTCCAAGTGAGGCTGGAGAGTAGGAACCCGATAGGACTCATGAAGGAGTGGGATTTTTTCTTCCTTAGGTTCTGTTTCTTCCTTAGGTCAGGTGGTTCCCTTTCCTTAGAAGAGCGGTCGAACCAGTCAAAGTGTTCCAGAACCATTTTATCCGAGCGTTACTTGACGGTTATGGCCTTGTACGCCCTACCATATAGGCTTCTGACTCTTCCACCACTGTATCTTATACTTGGGGTCCAAGACCCCTACCTAGGTCATCAGTTGTTTTATGTCCTATAGCAGAGACTATAGGGATGTGCCATTCCAGTTTTAATTCGTCTTCTCGGTCGAAGGATGAGCAATCCAAGTTGGGTACCTCGGACATGAGCTTGGACCCTCCTTCGATGACTCCGTATGACCACCACAACGAAAGGAGGATTCCTATTCGTGTTTCTGATGATGAGGCAGACGAGGGGCTCCCGACGGCCTCTGTGTCTCGGGGGTCGGGCGATGAGGCGTCAGAGCTAAGTAGTCACGAAGTGGCTTTTTCTTATCAGTGGACTGCCAGCAGTCTGCTCTCCACTGATCTAGTACGAATCAGGGATAGGTATGACATCCCAGGCCATTGTTCCTTGGCCATACCAGATGGCGGGGCTTATCTTTGCCAGTAGGGTTTTGTTACCCTTTATGAGGACGCCTTTATGGCGGCCTTCGTCTCCCCCTCCATCCTTTCGCTCGTGATGTGCTGATATACCTTGGGATAGCTCTCGAATAGCTTACCCCGAATGGGTAGAGATTCCTGATGGGGGCCATACACCTATAGCCCCAAGTCTTTGGGTATGAGCTCACAATTTAGGAGTTGTGAACTCACCGACCATTCCCACTGCACGGGGAGGTCGGTTTCTTCTCTATAGGTGTTCGACAGGGGAGAAAGATCATTGATGACAAATGCCCCAGTAATGATAAGGGATGGAAGAAGAAGTTCTTCCATGTATCCGTCCTCGGGTTGTGTGAAGACTCCCCAGGAATTTAGTTGAGGACATCTTGGACGGGGAGGCTAAGGAGTAAGCTCCCATCTTACATCTGCCTTTCATTTTTCATTTTTTCTTTTGTTCTTTCTGGTGGACTAACCGAGGTGTTCTTTTTGCAGTGGGAGCATCTGACCCGTCGAGTTTTCCCGAGGAGTGTCAAGACTGGATTCAGGCCTTAGCTGAGGAACTGACCAACATTGCGACCCAAGCGGGAGTTTTGAAGGTTATATACGAGCCCAGTCAGCCCTTTGAGGCACCTGTCCTCCGTGCAATCATTCCAGGTAAGCTCTTTCCTCTCGAGTTATCTTTACTGCCCCCAGTTACTATTTTTGCTTTCCCGATCACTTATTGCCCATCCTCCTCTTCTTGAAGAAATGGGCCCAAGAAGAGATCCTAAAGCATTGAGGGCGAGGGAGGCCACTATTGCCGCTCGAGCGGCCGAGAGGAGGAAGAGGCTAGCTTCTGAGCTTGCAGCTGACAGTCTGTCACGCCCCCCAAACCAACAAGGTGGTCCCAGGTCACATGGCACGCCATCAAGGCTTACCAACGTTAATTAAAGTTCCCAAAATGACCCTAATAAAAGTTTTGCTCCAAGATAACCAACTTCCAAATAGTTTTTCAAAGGTTATATTAAATACGTTTGCAAACATGCCTCAACGAGTTTTGTCTTCAAAAGTAACAGTTTCGTAAGTCAAAGGGTTCCCAAAGGTACCCCCATACCTAATTAGAAGTTGTTCCAAACATTGGAAAAAGAAGTTCAAAGTTTCTTGTAGGGCATATTTCGACCGGTCGAACTGCCCCGTTCGATCAGTCGAATGGGGTCTGGGCAGAACCCAACCTCTAAAAGACCGTATTCACAATTGTCGGTATTTTTCGCAAACACCATAAATTACCAGCACTTCCCTAATAAACGTCATTAATTCCTAGCGCTTCCACGACAAACGCTGCTAATAAAACAATACCTCATTTACCAAAAGAAACCAAACCAAACAAAACCATTTTCATCCAATGCATTTCAAACCAAATCATTTCAAAAGCTTTGATATCATTCTAAGAACTAGTAAACCATACCAACTATTTATACAAAAAACCAAAGACCCCAGGATTATAAGTATCTAAAGTACAAGCTTTACATGCTTCAGTAAATTAGGTCCTAAGGTGAACCAAGTGTTGTACTCGCATACATAACAAGTCTTACTACAAGCTACTCGGTTAAACAACCGGCATAAGTTAAACATACATTACAAACATGATATAAGTTCTAAAAACGTAAGGAGCTCCCGGATTTCCTCGCCTCATTACCCGCGATTCTCTCTCCAGTCCTTGCCCCTGAATGGTTATTTATATAACGATAGATATATGGATTTGTTTAAGCTAACGCTTAGTGATTAATATGAATCAAGCACACGGATGACAATTATGTTTCAATCCATCATAGCATATAACTATTCGATCTCTAGGGAATGAGTGCACATTCACCGATCTAAAGTCTTAAGACTCAACCACGACCCATGCCCCTTCGACATATCGCGTTAATGCCTTTCTCGGCAAGTGACCGTCGCCACTACTAATCCTCGCCCTTCAAGAGGATGTCTCACTGTGAATTAATACAAATCCCCCTTTAACCCACATAGGCACATAAACATGCTCATTCAACACATATCACCATGCTTTTCATTCCAACATACTTTGGGCCTACTTTACACATGAGTTTTGCCTAATATAAACTACATATGGTATCTATATAAAGTCCCTAGCATATTAAATGCATTAAATCATAGAACCATCCAAAAATCAAGATTAATATCACTCACATCAGATTTACGCTCTTAAACGTCGATCCGAAGAAAACCCAAGCACAAAGAACGTGCAGTAATTCTTCTAATACAATCCCTATCGATCAAAAATCAGATTAACTTTTATGAAAATTCCAGAAAAATAAGTTTTCGGAAAACTTAACCAAACAAGCCCTAGTGGGTATCAAAACGAAGCTCTTACCTCGAGGAGTTTGAATATGAAATTTGGAAAAAAAACAAACGGGCAAAAATCCATCGATTTGTGTCTTGAAGCTTTAAGCCAAGAAATCTCCAATATTCCCTCTCTTGAGTTTCTAAATTTAGGTTAAACTTATGAAAATATCTCACCTCTTTCTAGATATAGGCACGACTCTCGAGAATTACGTTTACCTCCCCACGAGTTCTCAAAACTCCTAATCAGTCTCCGAAACTTTCTACACAGCAAATGCATAGCTTCACGAGTGAAAACTAAAAATTATAAAATTTTTCGACTAAGCTCTGTTTGGTTGCTAAAATACAAGTTTCTACATGATTTTATGAAATTGCTAGTTAGCCTACCAATTATGCAACGTGTTCAATTTCATCCTCACCAGGTATCTAACAACCCTAATGAGTCGCTATCAGTAATATAATAATCAATTATATTCACATATGCCTAAATAAACATTTAAGCACATAATTGTGAGTTATTACTCATTTTCCCAACCGTAGGGAATTCTCACATGCCCAACTTTTGGACTGCTTTCAAAGCCAAATACTGGGCTCTCAAAAGACATCCCAAACAACTAGTGAGTCATCACTCACTTCACACGTGTTAATTAACACAACAGTGAGCATACCATACATGCTCAAATAATAGAATTAAATATCACGGGAGCAGGTATGACACAGTTAGCTGCTAAGGCTGCTAAGGCATGGTCCAGCGAATCGCCAAGTACCGGTCAGAACATCGGCTCCTCTGGTGGTTGTGCTGGACACCGCTCTCGAGGTAAGCATACCCAGGATGCCACTGGAAGATCCTCGAAGATTCGAGAGAGGGTCATACCCGGCCTTCTCCCGAGCCAGGTGGAGATGTTTACTAGGACGTCTCCATAGGCGTTCCAGGGATAACTTTATAGCCTCTCTCACTTTTTGACTTATTTTTCCTATTTCCCTCTTCATTTTTGTTTTTTTTTTTTTTAACAATTTGCTGGGTGTGACCGACCAATTTCTACTTTGTTCTTTGTAGATCGGCTATATGGCTACTAGGGCTGAATCCTTCTTACCTGCCTTGGCTAAGAGGGCGGCCGCTGCTAAGGCTGATCTTTCAAATGAAAGGGCAGTCTTGGAGGCTAAGGAGGCTGCCTTAACCCTGGAGAATGATAAAGTGAAAACGCTGGCTCTTAAGCATGGAGCGGCCCAAGCAGAGTTGGATACCACTCTAACAGAGCTGAGGGCCACCCGGAAGGGTCAGAAAGCTGTAGAGAAGGCCTTGGCTGAGGCTGAGACCGCACAAGAGGCACCGAAGTCCAACGATGACTTCGATGACAGTTTCTTTCAAGGCTATGCGTACCTGAAGAGAAGGTTGGCTCTGGACCATCCCGAGCTGGACCTTACTGGTTACTGGGGATCGAACTCCAAATACTGGGATATGGGACCCGATGCTACTGAAGGAGCCACCGATGAAGACGCACTGGCCAAGGGTACTGCTACCAGCGGAGAGGTCGGGGAGACCGGGGAAGAAGTGGTCATTGTGGATGACTCTTAGGCCTTATACTCTTTTATATACATATATATATATATATATTTTTTTTTATGGGGATGTTACTACAATTGCCCCCTAGGTCTGTACTTTTTTGCAATTAATAATAATAAAGATCCTTCAAGACCATCTTTGCACACTGTTTACATTTGTGTATTTTTATACTTAGTTTTGTTTACGATTACCTGTGTCCGACCGGCTGTTAGTCTTAGGAAAACCCTGCCTTAGCAAAAGGTTTAGGATTGTGACCGGTAGGGAACACTTGGTCTTTTAGGGACCTGTAATGTCTTTAAATTTCCCGAGCCGTTAATGGCTAGGAGGCTTTAGGTCTGTAGGTCCCGCTCGGTAAACTCTGAGCCCTGTAGGGACGTAGGAATATTCAGGGGTTAATTCCTAGTCCCGTTAGTGCTCGGTGTGATTTTATATTTTATTTCAATATTTTCCCTGCCCCCCAAGTGTTTATTAAGGCGGGCGTGTGCAGAGGAAATGACTGTAGGGACCAACCTAGAACGTTGGTAGTTCCAGGGTCTGTTGAAGTTTGCTATCATTAGCCACCTAGGGGGATTTGTCCACATCGTAGGTTATGGACCTAAGCAAAGCAAATGCCTCGGGCTTGATTTTGAGGTCTTGTGGTGCTTCGGGTATAATCCCGAGGTCTTTTTAGTGCCTCGGATATTATCCCGAGGTCTTTTATTGTCACAGAATGGTGGTAAGGGATAATCTTTTGTAAACGAAAAGCTTTTTATTCAATCTGAAAAAACTGCTCGGAAAGAGCTACAACTTATTTAAAGAAAACCCTAACCAATATTGATCCCCATTTTTACTGAAAGTACTTCCGCAAATGCTCCATGTTCCAGGGATGTGATAGGCCCTATCCATCTAGCGTTTGCAACTAATAGGTTCCTGGTCGGTTAACTCGGGTAACTTTATATGGGCTTTCCCAATTTCCATGACTCAGGACTTTGGTGGACTGGTTTACTGCCTTAAGGAAGAGGTCACTGACCTGGAAACTGTGATGTTTTACCTTACTGTTGAAGTACCGTGAGACCCTCTGCTTGTATGCTGCCACTTTTAGGTATGCTCGGTCTCTTTTTTATTCTATCAAGTTGAGTTCTCCTCTAAGGGCTTCTTCGTTGCCTTGCTCGCTCAAATTTACCACTTGAGAAGTTGGTAGTACGAGCTCTATCAGTACCATTACCACTAAAATTTACCTTTTGCCATAGGGAGCGGTCCGACTATGTCGATGCCCCACAGAGCAAACAGCCAGGGGTTGAGGATCGAAGTTTGAGGCTCTGCCGGCCAGTTGATCATGTTGGCATGTCTCTGGCACTTATCGTACCTCTTGACATAATCCCGGGAATCCCAGGCCATTGTGGGCTAATAGTAGCCTTGTAGTAGTGCCCTGCGGTAGAGGGCCCGACCTCCTATGTGGCTTCCGTATACCCCTTCGTAAACTTCATACAAGACTCCTTGAACCTGGGCAAGGTGGATGCATCAGAGATAGGGAATAGAGAACCCTCTCTTGTAGAGCACACCGTCAATGAGGTGATACCTTATCGATCGGTATTTCACCCGCTGGGCTTCATCCTTTCCGGTCGGTAAGCTTCCGATTGTGAGGAACATCTTTATAGGATCCATTCAGTTGGGCCCTAAGTCGATCGGGTCCACCTCCATGCTTCCTGAGTCAAACACACTAGGTTAAGGTAAGTACTCTACCCTTATCCCGGGTAGGTCTGACTCAGAAGATGATGCAAGGTGTGCTAACTGCTCGGCCCGTGTGTTCTCTTCTCTCAAGATTTGCATGATGGAGAACCCTTAGATTTGTTGATAATTGATCTGACGAGGACAAGGTAGGTCACCATGTTGTCTTCCCGAGCTTTATACTCTTGATTGACTTAATTGACAATGAGCTGGGAGTCGCTATACACTTGGACTTACTGTGTACCCATCGAAGTAGCCAACTGCAGTCTGACTAGTAGAGCCTCATATTCGACTTCATTATTGGAAGCCTGGAATCCAAACCTTTAGGCATACTCCAGTTGGATCCCATCGGGTGTGGTCAGGATGATCCCTGCCCCACTACCCTGCTTGTTGGAGGAACCATCTAAGTAGAAGACCCAGTTCGGGACGTCAGACTATAGCTCGGGCGGTAACTCAGGCGGGTTAACCTCTTCGATTGGGTCTTCTGGGGATGTGAACTCGACGAGGAAATCTACGACTGCCTATCCCTTGATGGCCATTCGGGGCCTGTAGATGACTTCAAATTCTTCCAACTCTAGCACCCCCTTCATGACTCTCCTGGACGTTTCAGGTCGGCACAGGACCCTGCACAGAAATAGATCCGTGAGTACTACTATGATATGGGCTTGAAAGTATGGGCAGAGCCGCCGAGCCGAAGCTATGAGTGCGAAGGAAAGCTTTTCTATAGAGGAATAACGGCTTTCTGCATCCTGGAGGGCATGGCTTGTGTAATAGACAGGCTACTGTATCCCATGCTCTTCTCTTATCAGTGCCGAGCTTACTATTGAAGGTTATACCGTCAGGTAAAGAAACAATTCCTTCTTTGGTACAGGCGTGGAGAGTAGGGGAGGCGACGCTAGGTACTGCTTGAGTGCCTGAAATGCCTCCTCAAACTCTTCTGACCATTCGAAGGCTTTCTGGAGGATTTTGAAGAATGGCAGGCACCGGTCGATCACTCGGGAAACGAATTTGTTTAGTGCCGCCACCCGTCCTGCCAAACTTTGAACTTCTTTCGTTGATCTGGGTGACCGCATATTGATGATGGCCTGGATTTTTTTGGGATTGACTTCAGTTCCCCATCGGCTGACTAAGTGTCCCAGGAACTTCCCGAACGAGACTCCAAATGCGCACTTAGCCAGCTTCAACCTTATCCAGAATTTTCATAAGATGCTGAAGGGCCCCGACCAAGTGTTCCAGATGGTCGGACTCGTCCCGGCTCTTGACCAGGAGGTCGTCAACGTACACCTCCATCATCTTTCTGATCAGATCTCTGAACATATGGTTGACCAATTGTTGGTAAGTAGCCCCGGCGTTTTTGAGGCCGAAGAGCATCACCTTGTAGCAATATGTCCCCTGGTCAGTAATGAAGGATGTCTTTTCTTCATCACCGGGGTACATGGAATCTGGTCGTATCCCGAGTAGGCATCCATGAAGGAAAGGAGAGAGTGGCTCACTGTTGCGTCTACCAGGAGGTCTATCTGCGGCAGTGGGTCGTAGTCCTTGGGACAGGCCTTGTTGAGGTCGATAAAATCCATACACATCTTCCACTTTCCTTTGCTCTTCTTTACTAGTACCACATTGGCCAACTAGTCGAGGTATCGCACTTCTCGGATCGACTTTGATTTGAGGAGCTTCTCATCTTCTTCACGTGTCACTTCCTGTCTCTCGGGTGCCAGCCCCTGCCTCTTTTGTTTAACGGGGCAGTGGCTCAGATCAACATTGAGTCGGTGAGCCGTGACCTGAGGATCAATTCATGGTATATCCTCATGGCTCCAAGCGATGATGTCCTGGCTCTGTCTCAAGAATTTGATAAGCTTTTCCCTGAGATCTAGCTCCAGGAGAGTTCTGATGCTGAATGATCGGTCAGGAAACTAAGGATCTAGCATCACTTGGCTAAGTTGCTCAATTGGGGTGACTCCATCCTTAGCGTCCCTCAGGTCTATCTCTTGAATGTTTAGCACTTCTGAAATTGTCTCCATGCATAAAAAACTGACATAGCAACACCGGGCGGTGTCCTGATCTCACTTCAAGCTCCCCGGACCCTGTGAGGTCGGGAACTTGACGGTCAGACTATATGTAGACATAATCGCTCTAGCTTTGTTGAGTGTCAGCCTCCTGAGGATAACATTATAAGCTGAAGGGGCCTCCACCACAATAAAGTTAGCGATCACGGAGGTCTGCTGTGGATAGGTCCCCATTAGAATTGGGAGCTCAATTGTCCCGAGTGGTTTTGTGCTAGATCCGTTGAATCCTACCAAGGGAGTGACCACTGGTCGGAGCCGGTCCCTTCATATCCTAAACTGATCGAAGGTTGAGGCGAATAGAATATTCAAGGAGATACCTATGTCAATGAGCACTCTCTTTACGATGTAATTGGCTATCGAGAGTATTACCACCAATGGATCGTCATGAGGATAGTATAGGTCTCTAATATCATTAGACGAGAAAGTCAAGATATCAGTCGGTGGGCAGTTGGCTGGATAGACTTGCAGTACATCTGCTCGGGATGTCCGGGCATGCCTCTTCCTAGCCGACTGTGAATCCCCTCTGCCCAACGTTCCTCCGGATACCACATTAATATGTTCGAGAGGCTACTAGTGCTCAGGGGCTCGGGCGTCTTACCGCGGTCGTTTGTCTGTGGTGACAAACTCGGCCAGGTGCCCTTGCTCAATAAGCTTCTCAATTGCAATCTTGATCTTGAAGCAATCCTCAGTATCGTGACTGTGGTCCTTGTGGTATCGACAGTACTCATCCCGGTTTCTTTTCTCGGGCAGACTTTTGAGCTGAGCTGGCTTCTAGAGCAGTTTCTATGTCTCAGCGCTAACCATAATTTCTTGGATAGGATCAATGTTTTGAAAACCGAACCGTTCATCGAACCAAAAAAATGACCAAGTCACAGGTTAGTGGTTCAACCGTCGGGTGAACCGAAATCAAACCGTGATGTCATAATTATATAACATATTTATTTATTTATAATTATTAATAATAATATAGAATTACAAACATAATAATATCACATAAAAAAATTCTAAACTTATTTTTTCACATTTTCACACAATACATAGCATCAAAACAACTATTTAAAAAAAAAAAAAAACTATGAAGTATATAGATGAGAGAGAGCCATACCACATTCATAAAAAAAATATTAAAAAAAAACAAAAAAAAAAACAATAAAAAATAACAAAAATCAAAGGAAAGGGCACTGAGTTTGAAAAAAAACTAAGATTACTTTGAAAAAATGGTATACACGCAATTTCTTCCCACAATCAGTCCACAGCATGACAGCACACAAAAAAAGTGAAAAACACATGTCAAGATTCTAAGGAATCCCTGAATTCATCCAAAAGCACAATACCCATAAACTAATTTTCATAGATATAATACCCAAAAAAGAAAAGAATAAAGAGGATAAACAATTCGTACCTCAACTCAACCAAAGTTGAGGGGTGAGGCAATGACACAAAGACGATGTGTCACGCCCCGGAGTAGCCAAAAATAGGGAAAATTTAAAATTTCCTTTCTGGACCCATAGGGAATGACAAGTTACACTAACTGATTGTCATTTCTACGTCTACACATGGTTAACAGAGTAAGCGGAAGCATAAAAACATCTATTGGTGTTCTTCAATAGAACTCAAATGTCTGGGATCTAATTATTACATCATGAGTCTACTAAAATATCTATAAAGGCAGTCTAGGGCGATCTATTCTGATCAGAATTCATATCTAAAGCATTACCTCAGATATCAGACAATAAAACAATTTAAGTAGTTCTAAATACAACTATGTCGGAGTCCTTCTCTTCAGCTTGTACATTTGCCGTGTCCCTTGGGTAGACCTCCTCTTGAGAGTCGTCACCTGTGAAGTCTAGACGTGATATGTCCAGGGCAGGAAGGAGAGCCGTTAGCTTTTGAAGCTAAGTGAGATCGTCTTAACCGATCACTCCTAATACAAACAATAATATACAACGATATCTCGAACTTGAATGTTTGATAAGCATTATCTCAATACGTATGATTTATGACATGATAATATGAATGAGATACGACATGATGCACCATCGATATATTCGACTTTACTCAACCACAGACACCACAACTGACTCATGTGACTTGTTACATTACCAGTGTAACACCGTTAGCTCAGAATAGAATGATTACGTTGCTATCGTCGCCTAGCAGGGCCCTATAGCAGTTTTTGGTTTTAAAAAGAAAGAGTGTAATCATTGTACTCTTAGGTCCTCGTGACCTTGCCGGGAGAATAGAATAGTTACAGCGCTATCGTCGCCTAGCAGGGCCCTATAGCATTCAAAAAGTAACTATTGTATTCTGATGGATACTTTGCTATCGTCGCCTAGCATGGCCCTATAGCGTATCATCATCAATCCATGTATAACTTCAATGATTTCAATGGAAACTCTGGCTATCGTCGCCTAGCAGGGCCCTATAGCAGTTTCATCGTTGTTCCCATTTACTTGACTGCACCATACGGACCTCCACGATCCACTCAACATGTATGACAACATGACTGGGTTAGTCCCCTTGACTAACCATGCAGACGTCAACATTTACATCACGACTCGACTACGTTTATATGAATGTTCATGTGATTGTATAATCGTAAAACACAATAAGCCTGAATAATAACAATTAATAACCAGTATGGAGTTTAGTTATCTAACATGCATTCATCGTGCAGATAACAAATCTTGACATTTCACGTATATATATGATTCATCAATTAGGTCCCCACAGGACCCCTTGGATATTCATACAATACACACAGAGTAATTCTATAATATACCAAGTGAGTTAGGACGACTCACCTCGAAGCGGTTGCGTAGACACAAGCGTAACGGTTCCTACAAAGTATAAAATTACATAGAACATTGATTAATAAGCTTACTAAAATCAGGGGCATAATGGTAATTGTGTCGGGTGGGTTCCTAAACCTCAACATGATGATCCAGACATCATTTTGAGTCCAACGCCATTGACTAGACTCAAATCGGAGTCCGTCGCATAAAAGGCTGAGTTTACTATACTTGTGTAGGCCCTACAGGTAAGCTGTATTTTTGACCATGTCGAAAGGTCACCAAACTTTAAGGGGATGATCTAGATATTATTCTAAGACTCTGGGAACTGACCGCGTATTTTTCTGAGCTACGGTTTATTTATCGTGAATTTCTGAAGTTTAAATCGTCTAATAATAGACTTATGGACACTCTAATTATAAAGTATAATTTAGGAAGACATTGGGCCCTCATAGATATTTTTATTAAATACTAGGCCTTAAAATAGGTTGGTAGTATTTTTCTCATAATTTTCGGAGCTTGTTTGGTATTTAAATAATTTAGAGATTAACCAAACGGGTCCTTTATAGTCAAATAATAATTATTTGAAGTACCAAAGTTTGGGTTTTATAATTACTAATTTGTAAGGTAGAGGCATTTAGGCCTTAGGAAAATTTAACATAATTTTCCTATATTAAAATTTGGTCATTAGGCATTTAATACCTAGTTATTTTAAATTTAAAAATACTTTCTTATTATTTATTTGTATCAAATAAATAATAAGAACTTTACCTATAATATACAATATATAAATAAAATATGGGAGCATTTTGTAAAATAATATTTTAGAATATTAACATATCATTTTTTTGGCATTTAAAACTATTTTTGAAATAATTTAAACAATTTATAATCTTTTACAAACATTTATTCTATTAATATATAATAGATAAAAAAAACTTATATGTATATTAAATGATGTATATAAACACTAAATTTATTTAGCAGAATAAACAACTACTAATTATTAATATAAACAGTTTATTAAAACAATAATTAGGATTAACAGAATAATTATAAATATAAAATAGGCTAACTACTTATTAATCTAAACCCACGGGTCAAGCCCGATCCAACCCAAACCTACGGGTTGCCCGCTTACACACTCAGACTGACCCAACTTAAAAGCTCCGACCCGGTTCGTTTTAATTGTTATAACCCGAAACCCACTACCATTTGAACTCACAAACTAATCCATACCCGTGACCCAAGACCCGACCCGAACGAATTAATGTGGGTAAGCGATATAACCCGTTTACCCACGGGTCTTGTCTTCTCCGGCAGAACCAAGCCGCCGCCGCCGCCGCCCGTTTCCGCCTGAAAATCTTCAAATGTTCATATCTTTCTCCCCTCTCCATAGAAATTATCCAAATTAACGCCAAAATGACCGGTTTGGTGTCCTCTACTACATACTAGAAGGCTAAAGTCTGGTTTGTTCGTTTTGGGTACCCACGATCCCATTATTCTTTCGGGTCTTTGAGCGGATAACGGCTTGCATGGCCAACCAAACACGCCCCAAACTTAAAACTGAACTTAGGGGGGTCTAATGGGAACCTAAGGGTCAGTTTGGTATAACTTTGGGGGGCCTTGGTTATCTTTTCAAAATCAAGCTCCGGTGAGGGGGTTAAAATGGCTATCGGGGCTTTGTTAAGAGCCTTAGGCTCTGTTTTGGTCCGAATAGGGGGTTTGGTGTGTGTGTGTGTGATGATTAATATGCACAGAAATAAAAATGAGGGGGAGGGGGAAGGTGTTACCAAGTCTCGGGTCTCTTTCTCTCTAAATCTTCCGGCGAGCATCATTCTCTTCTTTTCTGCGTGTATGTGTGTTAGTGAGGGCTGAGATAGAGGTGGTACAGAGGGGGTGTGAACAATGTAGGTGTGTGTGTGTGTGGTGAATCGAAACTGGGGTAGAAAGTGTGAGTGTGGGTGTTCACTTCTCGAGCTCTCGTTCTCTCTCTCTCTCGGTTTCCTGTGTGTCTTCTAGTCTCTGCATGTGTGTGTGTGGAGGAGGATGAGATACAGATGATGCAGAGAGGGGGAGTGAAGATACTGTAGTGTGGTTGTGTACAAGCCGTGGGTGTGTGTGTAGTGTTCTTCTCACCAAAGCTCTCGGGTCTCTCCCTCTCAACCCAGTCCACTCTTCTCTCTCTATGAAAATCTATGTGTGTGTGTGCACTGAATACGTGCATGTTGTACAAATATATGTGGGATGGGAGGATCTTGACAAATGTCACACATGTGGGCACATGGGTGCCAAGTGTGGTGGAGACTATGCATGGCTGCCACGTGGCCATGTGTGTGGGCCCACATTTCGGTTTGTGTGCCAATGCATGGGGTTGCGTGCAATTCAGTCCGGTAATACCAGTTTCTCCGGGTCTGCGTGCAGGTCAGTCTAGGCTGCGAACATAGCTGGGTCTAATACGACTGTCCGGGTCCTAAAATAAAACGTCGATTATACTAATGATCACGACTATAGGCTCGGGACCGAATAGAATATAACCTATGGTTATAATGTCTAAATAATAATAATTGAATATTAAAACGGGTAGTATTAATATACGGGGGTCTAAATTTAGGCGACCACAAAAATATAGAACATGGTATCAATATAGTAGGTCAGGCTAGGAATTTAGAAATAGTATCTTAGCAAGGCAGTGCGGATTTTACAGGTACTACACGATGACGATGGCCAGGTGCCGGTGACCAAAGTTCCTTGCATGCTTGTTGCAAAAGAAAAATAAGAAAAAAGAAAACTTGAGAAAAACAAGACAACGAGAGGGAAGATAAGCAAAAAGGAAAAAGAGAAAATCTTAGCTTACCAGTGAGGGCGGTGGTAGTGGCATCTAGTGAGAGAGGTGCCGACATTGGCTGGAGTAGGTGGTGGCGACGTCGGCTGGGTAGGGGTCAGGGGTCACAGCCCCGCATGGGCTCGTTGGCTTGAAGGAAAAAGAAACGAGAATACCCTAATTTTTAGTTCAATTTATAAAGATAGTGCTTTGGTCTGGTTCAAGAGAATCGTGGACGGTGTTTTAAATCTCTAGTTTGACTGTCCGGTTTGGATGGTTTTTTTTAGAACGGTTTTGATTTAAGAACGATTTCCGGTTCGAACTGAACCTGATTAAGGACTGGTTCATGGATTTTCCGGTCGAACCGTCCGGTCCGGTCCTGTTTTCTTATCATTGGATAGGATGAGAAAGAGGCGTAAAAGTGATCAGGATCGGATCCCAACCGCCCTGCTGATCCTATTTTGGCTTCTTTCCTGGATTCTTCTCAGAGTTTTTCCACTACCGCTTGGCTCTTGTGGAGTCATCTTTGGCAAAGCTTGAATGCTCGGACTTTAGGAATTCCTCCGTGTCGTTCTATTTCCCAACCCTCTCTGAGAGCTCAACCAGGGTAGTCGGTCGTTCACGGTGGAACGATGTAGCAACCTTGGTGTTTTGAACCCCCGAGCAAAAGGCTATGATTGAGACAGTTTCGCTAAGGTTACGGATCTAAAGCTTTTGCTGATTGAATTGGTCAACGTAATCCTTTAGAGATTCTCCTTTGCGCTGCTTGAAAGCTAGTAGCTGGGTGTCTGGTTGTGGTCGGTCATGTATACCCATAAAAAAGACCTCTTCTTCAAAGTGTGTTGTTGATGCGGGCCTCAACGTCCTCCCGATCAGTCTTCCGTTCTATGTATGTATGGTAGGTCGAGTCGGACGAAGAAGCCTCTTCTTCAAAGTGTGTTATCCTTAGGGATAGGGCATGGCTTTGAATCCGGTTAATCGTATGCCTAAGGTCATCTCGGCTCCTGGCCGGGCTACCCTGGGCTGATTCCCAGTCTGTTTGCCCTTGTCCATCTTTTCTAGCAGCACGCCTATCATTGATGATTTCTCTGGCAACCCCCACTCGGCTTGAGTTGGCCCGAGCACGTTGCCGGGTCCGATTGTGGCCATGGCTACGCTCATCGTTCTCGGGCTATCCCAAAATCGAGGGGGTGTGGATACCGGGATTCCACCGCTTCGTTTTGTTTTTGAAACTTGTTTGATTTTTGAATCAAGAAAAGAGAAAAGGTCTGTTGAAAACAGATACAGAGTCGCAACTTGGTCTTTAAGGAACCAAGAAACCTAATTTTGACTCACCCAAATGGATAAAGGGCACCGGCCCTTCATAACCAAAGAACTTGGTTCGGGGTTTTGGTACGAGAGAGGAAGGAGCCTTTGTCGCGACTAAAACACCCTCAACTCGCCCCGTCTTTCGACGGGCCTCAATTAACATCCAAATAATCATCTTATACTATGTTTGGTTCGAAAAATAATACTATGATAGTATATTACATCACATAAGAAAATTTGAAATGGAAGATCTAAAGATAAGATATCATTCATAAGATCTAAGCCAAATATCACACAATGCAAAGTGAAAGATCACACAAATAAACCTAGGAAAAATCGTCTAATCATGTATCAAATAATCAAGACTTCCTAATCTAAAGAGGGACATGAATTGTTATTGAAACAAATAAACAAAGAAATCAAAATATGCTTAGCAAGCTAGGATGATGCATGTTAATCTTTAAGAAAAGAAGACCTCTCAATCCCCGGGATGGATGAGAAAGGATGATTAGATCGGGGGAAGCATGAACGTGTGATCAAGTTCATTCCTTATAATCTTCTTAGATTAGGAGTTACAAAAGCCCCAAATCTTGCATGGATGCAAGGTATGTATCTAGAATGTGCCAAGGTTGTAGTGTACTTTGTGTTCATGGATTCCTAAAATGACTTAGAAGTCTATAATGTGTATGAATGAATGAATGAAATCATCATGGGATATGTACAAATGTAGCATGAACTACTTCCTAAGATATGAGCTAATTTGGAATGCATATAAGCATCAAATCAAAGAATGAAAGTTAAAATGTGCTTGCTGTGAATAGTGGGCAGAACAGTAACTAGAGCTTTGGAAAATTGAAAAGAGGGGTTAGGAATGTTTTCAATGCATGATTTTTTATGGAGATGTTCCTTATTGTGTCTAGAACACAACCCAAAAAGACAATATTTAATAACTATTACAGATTGGGAGAAATCATATAAACAACAGAGGTCACTCAGAAACAGAGTCCGTACTGTCGACTGAAATGTTAGAAAATCTTAGAAACTGAAAACGAATGATCTAGGGGCCCATTTTATACAAAAAGTTCCCTAAGACATTGAAGTGTAAGGGAAAAATAAGTTGGGACCACCCCTTTTGGAAAATATTTCTGAAAAAAGAAGTTGGAAGTTAGTCAAGCAGCTGTGACAGCAGAGGCAGAATGTTTGGAAGGAATGTTTGGGTCCAAATGGACCATTTTCAAATACTTCCAAGTCAAACCAAAAATCATGGGTGTTCTCCAATGAGTTAGGAAGACTTTCCAAGTGGCCTTGAATCTATATGTTGAGTATTGAGTTCTAGAGAAATCTTTGAACTCAGCTCACTCACTGTTTTAACTCACTGTTTTGAAGATTTTGGGGAAAATAAGGTTTTATTTCTTGAAATCAAAATGAGAGGGATTGAGGGGGGGGTTTGAAATAGAGGTTTTGAAAGTGCATTTTTAATACTCAATAAAGATTATAACCACTTAAAATTCCAACATTCAACTCATCATCAAGAACCTCCAAGATTGTTGGAGAAACTTAATTTTATTTTGAGCATAACTTCAATACACTTCAAGGAGACCTTGGAGGTATTGAAGTTATGATCATCATCTATCAAACATGTTTTTGAGGTCAAGAGCTACTATCCATAAGGATTCACTCACCCCAAACTTCATGTCATCATTTAGATGATGATGAACTAGTAAGTAAAATAAAGAAAATAAAAAAGAAATGAGGTGAGAAGAGATAAACAATGAATGAACAAGCAAGTAGATGATGATCAATAGATGATATTCATGAAGTATTGAACTTGTAGCATGGTGTTTCACTCATATGTAATGACATTGGACATGGAAGAAGCTTCCACTCTCTTAAATGCTCACTAAAATGGTGGTTGGGTGTATTGAATGTTAAAGTAAATAGGAGTAATGAGGTAGAAACAAAGTTTAGAACTCACTTTTGTTTTTGAAAATCAAAGAAGAAAGCTTCTTTTTCTCTATTCTAACCTTATCTCTACAACTTTCTCTCCCAAACTTTTCTCAAACTTGTATTTGACTCCCCCAAAATGAAGAGTAATGGGGTGTTTATATAGGCCAACTTGGGGTGGTTTTGGGATTTAGAAAGTATTCCCATTGGCTCCAAATATCTGAAATCATAAAACTATGTCGTTTTGGCTTTTAATTAATCAAAATGGGACCACAAAACTATTTACAAAAATACACTGCTCTGGAGGGGAGTGCCACGGCGGCACTGGGCCAGTGCCGCGGCGGCAGTGCTCCTCCTTCGTCCAGATAATGCTGTTTAGGCCCCCTGAAGTTCCGGTATTCGCGAAAAGGCCCTATTTCGTCCAAAATTCACAGAAAATGCATGCGAACTCCAAATTGAGGTTGTAATATACCGTTGGAAAGGTAATAGAGTCTACTTTACATAAAAAAAAATAGTTCGGGGATAGGTCACTTTGAAAAATTTTGCGGTATTCGCGATAAAAGCCGATTTGATCACCTTTTTCGCCTTTGGAAATTCATAATAAATTCGTTTTAAATCCAGAAATTATGTGCGATATACCGTTGGAAAGCTATTGACCTCTAGTATCCATGAAAAATATTTGAAAATTGTTTCAGCGCCCCGGTTCCAAAGTCAAATTTTGGTCAAACTGGTCAAACCCGGGACTCCCGGGAAGTTCTAGAAACCTTCGGGAGTTCCCGGGAGCTGATGTTTTCGCTCGTTTTTCTTTTGGAACTTGTTTTAACACTTTTTCATGATTTAAAATGATTCTGGTGAATTTGGACAATTTCGGTCAAACTTGGTCAAACTTGGTCAAACATTGGTCAAACCTAGTCAAACCGGTCAACGGGGACTTTCTGGGAGCTTCCGGGACTTCCGGGGGTCTCTGGGAGCTGACGATTTCACCCGATTTCTCTTAAAAACTTATTTTATCGCTTTTCTTATGACATAGCATGTTTCCAGAACTTTGGAACCAAATCTGGGAGTTTTCGGGCTTTCAGGGGCATTTTGGTCATTCTGAGCATTCTGAGAGATAGAACTGACTTCCGAGAATCCTTTTTGAGTCTTTTACGATCATTGTGAACCACCAAGCTATGGGTCTCCTGAATCTGATAGCCGACAAAATGGGGTGTCTACAGTTTGCCCCTCTTTGGCATGAACTTGCGAGGCAACGCATGTCGCAAGCGAGTGCCAAAGCTCCTGAAAAGACAGTACTTTTTGGAGGCTACAGATTTAGGATAAAAAGCGTTGCAAAAGATGCAATGATGTTGAGGCTAGTACTGGTCGCGCTCTGCGTGAGCTGTCTACGTATCCCAGGGAGAATCAGACCAGGGCGTAGTTCAGGGCACAGAGGAACAAATCACACATGCACAACAAGACAGGCAGATGCTATGCTATGAGGATGATATGCAATGCATGGATGTGATATGAATTGTGTCATGAGTCCTATCATGTCTAGTGTTATGATCCTAGTATGAGCAGGTGCTGTGGGGTGTGCCACTCCGAATGGGCTGGTGTTGTCCTAGTGTTTGTGATTGTGATGTGGTGGATGACTTGGATAAGGACATCAAGGTTTAGAAGACTCTGGGTCTAGGGGCAAACTTCTGGAATTTGGGAAGTGTGCTTTGCAAGCGGATGTAATCGAACGTGGGGTCCCAGAGAACTATAATCGGAGACGCCTTTTGGCAAATAACCGACGGACACGGGAGCCCTGGAAATTAAGAGACGGACACAGAAGTCACGGGATGATCATGAAGTTCTGAGATGTCACATGATGAACATGGGAGCCCCATGGCATATTTTGAATGATAGCGATGACGATTAATGAACAGACGATGTTTGCATCGAGATGATGAGTCGACAATGGACTACTGACGGTGTATGAATTCGCTGAGGATTAAACTGAATCTGCTGGGGATGAAGCGACTCTTTCTAGGATCCCTCTTCAACTGCTTCTTTTGATCAAATCTTACGGGCCGGTCGGGGCCTCCGAGAGCCGGTATCTTTCCGCTTCTGTCCTCGGGGGATGATGCGGGGTTCTCGGGGAATCTCTTTTCTTGATTGGAAACCAGGACTCATCTCTGAATCTCTCACGGTTGATCAAATCTTGCGGTGCTCAATCCAAGAGGACCAGTCGGGGCCTCCGGGAGCTGGTATCTTTCTACTCCTGTCCTCGAGGGATGATGCGGGGTTCTCGGGGAATCTCTTTTCCTTGATCGGGAACCAGGACTCATCTCTGAATCTCTCACAGTTGATCAAATCTTGCGGTGCTCAATCCAAGAGGACCGGTCGGGGCCTCCGGGAGCTGGTATCTTTCCGCTTCTGTCCTCGGGGGATGATGCGGGGTTCTTGGGGAATCTCTTTTCTTGATCGGAAACCAGGACTCATCTCTGAATCTCTCACGGTTGATCAAATCTTGCGGTGCTCAATCCAAGAGGACCGGTCGGGGCCTCCGGGAGCTGGTATCTTTCCGCTTCTGTCCTCGGGGGATGATGCGGGGTTCTCGGGGAATCTCTTTTCTTGATCGAAAACCATGACTCATCTCTGAATCTCTCACGGTTGATCAAATCTTGCGGTGCTCAATCCAAGAGGACCGGTCGGGGCCTCCGGGAGCTGGTATCTGTCTACTTCGGTCCCCGGGGGATGATGTATGGTTCTCGGGGAATCTCTTGATTATTCGGTGCATTAGCTAAAAACCAGAATCCGTTACCAGAATTCTCGTGTTTGATCGAAATTTGCGACGGTTGTCCTGAAACGGCCGATCCGGGTCTTTAGGAGCCAATTTTTCCCAGTTTTTGCCTGCTGGAAGTAGTTCTGACAACTTTTAGTCTGCTTGGGGTAAAACCTCATAAATCTTGACTGGAATGGGCCATCGGGGCTGATTGGGGCCAAAAAGGGGCCGAAAAAGGCCAAAACGGGTCAAAATGGGGCGAAACAGAGCGAAGCGGGGCCCGCGGGGAGCAGTGCCGCGGCGGCACTGGGCCACTGCCGCGGTGACAGTTGGCCAGTGCCACGGCGGTACTGGGTGGCCGGACTTCAACTTTGTATATCTCGGGTTTTTGAGCTTTTGAAGCTCATTTGTTGGCCATTTTGGGGTGTTTTCGGAGCCAAAATTCATCAAAACGCAGCTTGTGCGTGCTCAGGTGAGTAATCTTTCCCCGTAGTTTGATTTTTGATTGGTGTTTTGGTTAGCCCAAATTTTCAAGAAGAAAGTTTAACTGTGACTTCCATTTTTCTTGTAGATCCATGGCTTCGAGCTCAAGGAGACCGTCTAAGAAGGCCAAGGGACGGATGAAAGCCGAGATGCAAACCCCGGACTCGATTTTACGGGACCCCCAACACCATCTTTCGTCCGCGGCTCTAGCGAGCTTGGTATGTGAAACTTTCGACATTTTAGGACCGCTTTCATGTATTATGCTAGTTTTGTGAGCCGTAGTGTGCACCTAGAGATCGTTAGAAGTCTGATTTGTGCTTAAATGTTGATTTCGTGATGTCGGCTCTCGGGTTATGAATAGTGATTTTGTGCATCTCTTTGTTGTGTTTGTTGTGTGCAGGTGCCGGAAGTGGCATTGAAGGGCCATGGTAGCCTCGCCCATGCTTTCTTATGGTGTACTCAACTCTCGCCTACCGTCAAGAGGATGGTTGACGATGCCGGGTTCGGAGGCTTCGTCCGTTTGGTTTCGAAAAGCAGCAATGATTTGGCTCACTTCTATGCACTGGCCGAGAGGTGGTGGGACACCACCAACACTTTTCACCTGCCGTTTGGTGAGATGACTATGATGCCCTTTGATTTCTCCATGATCACGGGCTTGAGGGTTGGCGGGAAGCGCCTGATTCTGGACTACTTTTATGAGATTGATCCGGAGGCTGTAGAGATGCTGCATGGGGCTGTTCCCCCTAACCTGGAGAGGCATTAGTTTCCTTGCGGCTGGCTTTACCGGGCCTATGGCAGAGGGAATCATAATTTGAACAATTCCCAGCTCCTGAGAGTGTATCTTTTATATGTCCTGGGTTGCTCAATCTTTGCGACGCGGAATGACCGGGTGAGCTTGAGGCTCCTTTCTTGCCTGGCGACCATTGATGAGATCCCCTCCTACAACTGGGGCGGTGCTGCCTTGGCCCATCTTTACAAGCATATGGGCGAGGTCTCTCGGGGCGATGTTAAATCGACCGGAGGATTTTGGCGAGCTTGGGAGGTATGTATTGCATCTTCTTTTATTTTCCATCTTTTTGAATTCTATACTTGTTCTGATTTTCTCCTTCGTCTATGCAGCTTTGGAGCTTTGAATACCTGAAGATGTTGGCTCCCTCCCCAGCAGACGAGTCAGGCGAAGACGAGGATGGCATGGCTCCTGTGCCGCTGTTCCCACGAGGCTTGAGATGGCGGAGGGATGTTGTCGGGGTGAAGAGCGGGGCCCACCGGATTGTTTTGCTTAGAAACTTCTTAACTGAGCTGACGGCCTCTAATGTTGATTGGACGCCTTGGGAGGGCGTCGCCTATGCCGCCCCAGAGGAGATACAAGCGGTCAAATCTCTTACCTCTTGCCGCCTTCTGATGGAGAGTACCGAGTGCAGGCAGTGGTTCCTTGGTGAGCGGGTGTCTCGGCAGGTGGTCGATGGTTCTAGGTATCGCGTTCCTCATAATCCCCCTGTGATGGATGCTAGTGACCTCTCTGGTGATGCTCTGCTGGCGGCCTTAGCCGGCACCGATGTTTGGGATCATTTTCTCTCTAAGACCGGCTATGAGGCTTACCGTGGCCACTTCTTGATGCCTAACTTCCCACTCCTGGAGGTGAGTTTCCTTTTATATTTTTATCTTTATTAGTTGCCTATGTCTTTTATTCATTTTTTCCTAACTTATTCTATGCCTACAGCTTCGCGAGATGTACAGGAGACAGGCTCCTCAGGCTCCCGACCCTATCCCTCCTTGGGATTGGACCGTCAATATTCTAGGCGCTGATGGCACTCCCCAAGTGATGGAGGTGCCACGAGTCACATGCGGGTACCCTACTCAGCCAGCGGGCGTCCTCAATGTTCCTTAGAGTTACGCCGAGGAGGGTCACGCCTTGGCGGCTAGCCTACGGTCCTTGGTCCTTACACGAGACCATCGGGTATGTCTCTAATTCTGTACTCCCTTAAGGTTATGAGGTTCTAACCCTAGATTTTACCCTTGACAGATGGATGGTATGCGGCAGTTTGCCGCCAATCAGATGGCGTCTTTGGTAAGTCTCTGACTTGACTCTGTTTTTGTATTTTTTGTGGTTTCCCTACTGATTGCCTCCGTTTTATTTATGTGTGTAGTACCGTGGAGGTGGAGCTGGCTCATCGAGGACTGGTCCAAGGTGCAGAGGTGGTAGGAGGAGGCCGTCGCCGACATACACTCCGAGCGGTCCGACAGAGGACGAAGAAGAGGAGGACTGAGGCCTCGCAAGCAGGAATCTTATTCTCTTTTTATGTTTTCGATTGGGTTGTACCAGTGACATGACTATTCGGACAGTGTAGGACGATGTGTAGAACCATTTGTGACCTTTGACAGAGTATTATGATGTTTCGCCTTTTAGGCCGGATAGCTTCCGGTTTGGAGGCGCAGTTGTGTGCTTGTTTTAATTGATATATGTGCACTGTGATTGTCGGATGTTACTGCGATGGGCAGTTTTGTGATAGTGAGTGCTTTGCCTTGCAGGTGGGATAGTCCGTGAAACGGGGAGGTGCTACCGAAATTTTGGATTTTGCTAGAGCCGCGGCAGAAAATATGGCTTTGTATGATCCCGCTCAGCTCACAGCTTGGCTGAACATCACGGATGGCGTGGAGCGGATTAACCTCTTTAGCTACGGCTTGACCGAGCTATTTTCTCTTTGCCAGGTGACCTTGAATACTGAGTTCTTGCGTGCTGCCATTGGTCACTGGGACCCGGTGAACCATGTCTTCAACTTCAATGGCCTGGAGATATGCCCCATGTTTGAGGAGTTCTGTGCTATTCTTGGCTTTGATTCTGACTCCGACTTGATTCTCCCTTCTGTTGATACCCTCAGTCCTACGTGAGGCTTGGCTGAATATCTGAATTGCTCCGTCATTATTTCCCGCCGGCTGATTCAAGGTGAGGCCCTCAACATTGCTTCTATTATCGCTCGGTATGCCAGTCCTGGGAATCCCAGCGTGTATGATGCTACCCGCGGGGCCGTTTTGATACTGTGCATGACTTTACACTTCCTATTCTCGAGTACTTCCGTTGACTTAGTGCATGTGTGTCTTGGACTGAAGCTTAGCAGGAATCCCATGGCCATGGTTCTGGCTGAAACCTTGAATGGTTTGGATAATGCCTTTAATCAGGGGACTCCTCTTCTTTCTGGGGCGCCTTTGGTGTTATAGGCTTGGCTCTACGAACGTCTTCAGTTATGGGCCGGTAATGTGCCGCCAGTTTATTTTCGCAGAGCTGTGCTTTATACTCATTTTACTTCTGCTGATTGGGTGGGTATGATGGGTGCCTTATCTGAGGCTGACATTTGCTGGATTGTGAGGCGTTGGGGCCTTTATGCTGTGACCAGCAGTCTTGGGGATTTTCAGAGGGTGTGGCTGATGGGACTGAGAGAGACCTCCTTCTATCATCCTCGTCGATTGGCCAGACAGTACGGGCAAGTTCAAGAGGTCCCCCGGGGGTTTACTGAGAGGGTCTTTGCTTCCAGAGTCAGAGCCACTACCATTGCTGCTTTTATCAGGGGCTGGGCCAGTCGAGCAAGGGCCTATTTCTAAAGACCTTTGAAGAAATGAAAGACATAAAGATAAAACTAGACCTGACTGATTCTGCTAATTCCTCCCAGTGTCTTTGAATAGTGTGTGATTGCCTTTCGAAAGACTTTTATTTTTTATTTTTCCTGTTTATGTAATATTCAGAGTTTGTTTATCGGTGAACCTTGGTTACTTTGGGAATCTCATTTTATGCATTTTAACTTTCTAAAATTATTTTGTAACCTAGATTTCAACTAGATGTTGCTTTTGGTACTTGCTTGGACATGCTAGATTAGAGGCAAACGAGGCGGGTGGCCGAAGTTTGCCCCTAGTTTGGGATATGTATGGTTGTGAGGCAAACAAGGTAGATGACCGACGTTTGCCCCTTGTTTAGAAGAGGTTCAGGCAAACGAGGCGAGTGGCCGAAGCTTGCCCCTAGTGTGGAGGGAGATTTCTGGGTTACGGTAAGGACCGCGACTTTATTTCTCTCATATGCTCATAATTTTGCCTAGACACCAAGGAGGTGACCTAGCGAGCTATTTTCTCTCTTTTGTTATTGCTCACCTTGGATTTAGCTCTAATTTTTGCCTAGGTGTCCTTTCGGATTTTCAACCTAGCGAGCCATCCTTCTTTTATTTTCTTGAAAGTCTGCCTACGTACCCCCGAGCGGGGATCAGGTCCAACGTAGTTCGGGCCATGGTCGGAAAGAAGCGGGTTGATTTTTTTTTTTTTAGGTAGGTGGGGTGACCGAACCGTTGTGGTTGCTTACGTATCCCCGAGCGGGAATCAGGTCGAGCGTAGTTCAAGGCAAGGTCTTGAAAGGAACCGGTTTGATTATGATGGTGCAGCGACCGAACCGATGTGGTTGCCTATGTATCCCCGAGCGGGAATCAGGTCGAGCGTAGTTCAGGGCAAGGTCTGAAAGAAGAGCGGGTCTTGGGGATTGGTCAGGCATAATACTTTTTTAGGCGGTCCATGTTGATTGGTTCTTTGAATTCAATGCCATCGAGGTCCATGAGATAAGTTGCTCCTCCGGAAAGAATGGTTTTGACGATATAAGGGCCGACCCACTTAGGTTTGAACTTTCCACGGGGATCAAAGATCGGAGCTCGCAACTCCTTAAGGACAAGGTCACCCTTGACAATCTTCCTCGGACGAACCTTTTTGTTGAAAGCACGGGCTATCCTCTTTTGATAGATTCGAACATGGTCGACTGCCGCTAGGCGCTTTTCATCTATGAGGGCCAATTCTTCATACCTTTCTCTCAACCAATCTGATTCCGAAATTTCACACTCTGCCATCACGCGTAGGGATGATAATTCTATCTCGACCGGAAGTACCGCTTCCATCCCATACACTAGTGAGTAAGGCGTTGCTCCTGTGGACGTCCTTATCGATGTTCTGTATCCCCAAAGTGCAAATGGTAGCTTTTCATGCCAGTCTTTGTAGGTATCAGCTGATTTTTGCAGTATGGCCTTGACATTCTTATTCGCAGCTTCGACTGCCCCATTGGTCTGTGGTCTGTATGGGGATGACTTGTGATAAGTGATTTTGTACTCCTCGAACAGATCCCTGACTTCTGCCTTGAAATGACTTCCGTTATCCGAAATAATCTCATGGGGAACTCCATAACGGTAGATGAGATTTCTCTTGATGAATTTGGCCACTTCCTTGGCCCCCAACTTGGTGTAGGATGCAGTTTCTACCCATTTTGTGAAGTAGTCTATGGCCACCAGAATGTACCGATTTCCATTTGAAGCTTTCGGAATGATTTCACCGATAATATCGATTCCCCAGGTGGAGAATGGCCAAGGTGAGGTCATGCTATATAGAAGGGATGGTGGTACATGCATCATGTTTGCATGAATCTGGCACTTGTGACACTTTCTCACGTATTCGCAATAATCTTTCTCCAATGTTGTCCAGTAGTACCCTTGTCTTACGATTTTCTTGGCTAGCATGTGACCGTTCATGTGCGGGCCGCATACCCCCTCGTGTACTTCCTCCATCATTCTTCTGGAGTTTTTCCCAAACAAGCAAGTCAGGTTGTGACCGTTGTATCCTTTCTTCAGCAGTTTCCCACCGCAAATGATGAATTGCGTTGCGAATCTTTGAATGGCCCTTTTGTCTTTTTCGGTAGATTCTTGGGGGTATGTTCCATTTTCTATGAAGTTCCAGGCATTCTGATACCACGGTGTTTCATTCTCTTCTGCTTCGATTGTGGGGATCATGTTGAACGAAGGCTCGTACCTTTGCTCAATTACCAAAGGCATCATCCTGACTCCCACAGAAATTTTGATCATGGAGGCTAAGGTAGCCAACGAATCTGCTAGCTGATTCTCCTCCCTGGGCAAGTAGAGGAATGTGATGTTCTTGAACTGCTTCTTAAGTCCATCGAGATGGTCATGGTAGGGCTTCAACCTCTCTTCTTTCACCTTCCATTCCCCTCTGGCTTGTGACACGATGAGATTCGAATCTCCGAAGACATCTAGCTTTTGAATTTTCAATTCTATGGCCGCTTCCATCCCCAGAATGCACGCTTCATATTCAGCAGTGTTGTTGGTGGAGTTATAATTGAGCTTGACTGCCAGTGGGGTGTGGTCCCCGTTTGGTGATATTAGGATTATTCCTACCCCGTAGCCTTTCATGTTGGCTGCTCCATCAAAGTACAACTTCCATTGCTCTTCCTTGATTTCCATGATATTTTCGTCTGGAAATGGGAAGTCTCCACTCTCTTCGGAGTCAACGGCGTGTTCCGCAAGATGCTCGGTCACGGTTCTCCCTTTTACCGATTTGCTTGTAACATACTTGATATCGAATTCGGATAGTAAAAGTAACCAACGGGATATACGACCGGTCAGGGCGGGTTTTTTGAGGAGGTATTTTAGAGGATCCATGCGGGATATGAGCACAACCGGGAAGGCTAGCATGTAGTGCCTCAGTCGGCGGGTGCACCAAACCAAGGCCCAACACGTTTTTTCGAGGGCAGAGTAGTTGAGCTCATACCCAGTCATCCTCTTGCTGAGGTAATATATGGCTTTTTCGGAGTGGCTTTCTTCTCCTTCTTGGGCCAGCATGCAACCCATGGAATTTTCGGAGACAGATAGGTAAAGGAATAAGGGCTTATGAGGCGTTGGTGGTGAAAGGACAGGCGGATTTTGAAGGTAAGCTTTTATTTTGTCGAAAGCGGCTTGGCATTGGTCATCCCATTGGAACTTCTCCCCTTTTCTCAACAATCGGAACAGAGGATCGCACGTAGTTGTGAGCTTGGAAATGAAGCGGCTGATGAATTGGATTCTTCCGAGGAACCCCCTTACTTCTTTTTCATTCCGTGGTGGTGCCATTTCTAGGATTTCCTTGATCTTGGAGGGATCCACCTCTATCCCCCTTTGTGTGATGAGGAAACCCAAGAGTTTATCGGAGGTCACACCGAAAGTGCATTTCTTTGGATTCAACCTCATCTTGTACTTACGCAACCTTTCAAAAAACTTTTTCAGTGCCACTAGGTGCCCTTCTCTATCCTTGGATTTCACAATCATGTCGTCTACGTACACCTCTACTTCCTTGTGAATCATGTCATGCAGCAGAGTGGTGGCAGCTCTTTGGTATGTTGCCCCAGCATTCTTGAGCCCGAAAGGCATCACTCTATAACAGTAGGTCCCCCAGGGGGTGGTGAACGTCGTCTTTTTCCGATCTTCTGGTGCCATAAGAATCTGATTATATCCTGAGAAACCATCCATGAATGATAGTAGCTCATGTCCTGCGGTGTTGTCTACCAAAACGTCAATGTGGGGAAGCGGGAAGTCATCCTTGGGACTGGCCTTGTTCATATGCCTAACTAGTTATTTATATTTTACTAGTTTCACTTATAAAGCAAAGAATCCTTCATATGTTAAAAAAAAAAAAAAAATTTAAGTCCTTAACTACTTGGGGCTAGTTGAGTAAGCAAAATATTTATTTGTGTTAAAATTTAAAAAATTGAAGGACCAAAGTGAGATTTTTGAATTTAGAATGAGTAAATTACAAATTTGAAGAGGGTACACGAGTGTATGTCTGATTTTAAAAGGTCTCAACAACAGGGTTTTTTTTTTTTTTAATCAAATCAAAATAATATTGATTTTATAGGGTAATGCTAGTCAAAAGTCTTTTAAAGTAGACTTTTTTAGTATTAGGTCCAATTCGTGTTTTATTTTGGTGAAAAGTCCACATATTATAGAAGTTATGTGAAATTTCACATAACTTTGTAAAAATTTGACTAGTTGTGTGAAATTTCACATAACTTTTAAAACACAGAGATTTGATCCGATTAATTTTCACTCATCATGGAGTTTTGACTAAACTAAAAAAAATAAAACAGATTGTACTTTAAACTTAATAAGTCAAAAATGAGTAACTTTTTACAAAAATTTTATTTTTATAAACACCAATAAAAGTGAGACTTGGTGTGAATACGGTACCATTCCCAAACAGACAATACAATTTTGGTCTCTAATCTCTATTATGTCAAGATACATTCTGGAGGTGTATGTGTTCAAGTACATATCTTTGAACACAGCTGGCACCAAGGCTCATAGCTCCTTGTTTGTACACTCCTGTGGTGCTTGTTGCCCCTCTAGTGTGCGGGTGTGGGTTCGAGGCATGGTATCGACCTGTCTTCCAAATCTCTTCTGCAATGAGGTATTATAAAATACCTCTCTTTTAACTCTTTTGTATAGATGTTTCTTTTACAATTTTTTTTTTTTTTTAATTGGTTATTGGTAAATTGTGTATTCAACACTCTTTAGAAAAGTTGCTCTTTTGTTTTGTTTTTTTAATTGATTACTTTTACCTTTTGTTGATATTTGGTAAATTGTGTATTCAGCACTCTTTAACCATAGAAAAGTTGCCAAAGCCATTTCAAGTATAATAACAAAATGTTGACATCTCATCTCAAGGGGACCATGTAGCAAATAATATTGATCAGTAAAATAAATAGAATTTGGTAAGAAAATAACATTCCTCTGATTAGATTATTCGAGTTTAAAGGTACACGATTTTTAATTCTTGATTAGTGAAACTTAATCAAATCAAATTCTTATTTTATAAAAGTTAAACAAATCATATAAGTAGTCATGCGAAAGTTTCTATCTAGAGACCTTTTTCTAAAATAAAAAATGGGTAGGACCTAAGGACAAAAATATCTATTTTATAGGAATTTTGACTAAAATCATCATAAGATAACATAAAAAAGAATAATAGAGGTAAGGTCAAAGCACCATGATGTTATTTGTGGAATGTAAAATAACATGCTCTCTCCCTATCAGATATGAAAATCCTAAATGTGTTATTTGTACATGTGAAATTGGCAATCTAGATTTGAAAAAAAAAATTTAATTGTTATTTTTAAGATGAACACATTATACAAAATATATATATTTTCATGTACGTATTATTAAAAAATATATATGTGGAACTTTTATGTCTATTTTAATTTTTTTTTTAAATATACGTGTATATATATATAGGCTTCGATAAGGGTCAGTTGTTCATTTTTACAAATTTTGAAAACCAATAAGATCACCTAATGAGGGAATACTATTACTCAACTAAAAAACTAATCAGAGATCAGTGTAGTTTTTCATACCCACGAGCAAGGTCATTGTTCTAATTAACTAAAAAAAAAAAGAGCAAGGTTATTGTATTTTGACTGTACTTTATGGGAAATTAGTGAAAAATCTTTCAAAGTGATTCTTAAGAGTTTAGTGTCTAAAATATTTTTTAATTTGTTAAAAAGTCCCTCTAGTTGAAATTTATATTTGATAAATATCCTTAGACTAGATACTCTCTCTCTCTCTCTCTCTGATCTCTCTCCCTCTCTCTCTCTCTCTCTCTCTCTCTCTCTCTCTGATCTGGGTCTACCTCCACTACGATCGATCTGCTGCTACCACCACAGAGCCGCCGCCCTCTGCCACCACCATCATGACCGTGAGCCATCACCAACCACCACCACTATCCCCAGTCGTCACCACCACTATCGCTATTGTTGCAGCCACCACATACATCTGGCTATCTCCGAACCAGATCCGACCATCTCCGACGAGCTCAAATCAGATCCGGCCATCTCCACGTTAGTTGTGGATTTTACAAATATTAAGTGAAATTTCACTTGTTATAGGAAAAGTTAAGTGAAAATTCACTTAACTTTCCCTATATCAAGTGAAATTTCACTTAACTTTGGCTATAACAAGTGAAATTTCACTTGTGTTTTTAGTCGCCGGAGATGGTGGGGTGGTCGCCTGAGATGGTGGGGGTGGTGGTCGGAGGTGTTAAGGGTGGTGGTAATGGTGGTTAGAGTTAGATAATGAAGATGGGGGCATTTTAGTCTAAGAAATAGGGGATTGACTTATCCTTACTAATAAATTTAAGTTGTTCTTAATATTAAGAAATCTTATGCATTAATTCTTTCCATTAACTATCCCTTACTTGATTTAATTTAAACCTTACCTTGTTGAAAATAAAAATAAAGTACAATATACTGAAAAAAAATAACAATAACTTAACAGTAATTTGTATCACCTTCACTGTACAAAAAAGTTTTACTTGGAGTCATGTATTTTCAATATTTTAGTTACTAAATTAACACGATTTTGAAATTTGAAGGACCACAATGTTGCATTTGAAATACAAGGTCTAAAGTAAAATTTCACTAAAAGTACAATATACTGATATATATATATATATTTTGGTAATTGGGGATGTCCGGGCCAGCTTGCGCACACCTCGACTAACCCCCCGAGGCCTAGAGGCGCCGGGTGAATACTCCAGTGACCACGCTCCCGGCCGGGTGAATACTGATATATTGTTTAGCCTTATTAATATTTTCAGACACCAATAAAAGTGAAGACTTGTTTAAATTCCGGTCTTATTTTTTAGTATCCCCAAGCATGCCATACAATTTTGGGCTCGTTTAGGCCCCAAACCATTCTGAAGGGGTTAAAGGAAATAACTTTGAACACAATTGTCACCAAGGCGTTGAGTGCCTGTTGTGGTACACCCATGTGGTGTTTGTCCTCCCTCCTATGTTGAGGGTTGTTGTTTCCCTACCTTGAGGGTGAAGGTTCGAGCCTGGTACCAAACAATGTTGAAACCCAAAAATGAGGTATTCTAAAATACCTCTCTTTTTGCTATTTCCTATTTTATTTATTTATTTTTATCTCTTGCCTATTATTTCCACTGCTACTTTCCAACTCTTTCATTGGCTAATAGAGTCGGATCCATAATTTTTTACCATTATTTAATTATGAGTCCCACTACATTAACCAATAAAAGAATTGTGTGAGCAAGAAATGAGCAATTTTAAAGTGAGCAAAAATGTATTTCTACCAACATGTCATGTGAATACGACTTGGGGTCAAATATTCTTCACCAGGAAAGTAAAATAAGTAGAAATTTGGCTAAAAAAAAACCCTCTCATATTGGAGAATTTGAAAGGACAATCAGTTCTTAATAGGGTCTGTTGGTGGAAACTCTCTAATGTGCAACAAAATGCACAATTAGTTTAAACGTTTTGTTTTTCATGCCAAAGGTTTTTGAGATTTTTTTGGATCAAAATGACCCTAAAATACTATTAATGTGTATCTCTCCTTATTTTCAACAATTACACGTTTTCCAAAACAAATATGTCTTTTTAAACTCATTAGCTCCTTTTTATGCCTAAACAACTTCAAATTGCTATAACTTTTATTCTACAATTCCATTTTTCATAAAATTAGATGTTTTGGAATTAATAAAATGAGATTTATCAACCGATATCAACATTGACCATGAAATACTCGGAAAAAAAACTAAAAATTAAAAAAAATAAGAAAATTGTATATTTTTGCATAAGTATGACACAAAACATATTCCCTTCATAAAATTAGCATCATAGGTACATAGATCTCGAAAAAAAAATATAGGGAATAAAAAAAATCACTCAAAAAGGCTAAAAAAATAAATAAGTTATGGTGGTTTAAAGTTAACTGATAATATGAATATTATCTGTCAAAATAGAAAATATCATCTGTTTTGACAACTAAAAAAAAAAACGAGGTTCCAAATTACTTTCTTTTGTACAATTTTCAACTCCATTGCGCAGATCTCAAAGAAATACATGAAATAAAAATAAAATCACTCAAAAAAACTATAAAAAAAACGGTGGTTTAAAACTAACAGATAATATTATCTGTCATTACAGATACAGATTAAAAAAAAAAAAAAAAACAAGGTTCCAAATTATTTTCTTTTGTACAATTTTCAACTTCATTGCGTGAATCTCGAAGAAATACAATAAATCAAAAAAAAATATCACTCAAAAAGGCTATAAAAAAAATTAGTGAGGTCTGGTGGTTTAAAGTTGATAGATATTAATATATGTCAAAATATATAATATTATCTGTTATTACAAATACAGATAAAAGCAAAAAAAAATGAGTTACTTTCTTTTTTGCAATTTTCAACTCCATTGCGTAGATCTCGAAAAAATACATGAGTTTCACTAAGAGTTTCACCCCCTGCACCTCTGGCAACCTCGCCTGAGCTCTGGCGACCACCACCATGACCTCGCCTGAGCTCCGACGACCTCGTCTGACCTTCGACGAGCACACCACCACCACACCAGACTCCCAGTGATCACCACAACCACCAGCAGCCAGCTACCACCACCACTACCACTAGACGTTTGTCGTTCACACCAACGCCACACCAGACATCTGTCAATATCTTCATAATCAAACCACCACATGAACATCAAATGATCATAAAACAAGTTCCTGAAAGTTAATTGCTCATACCAGTACCGAAAAAGTTGTGAAATTTTCACCAAAAAAAAGTTGTAAAATTTCACCAAAAAAAAGTGTTCTAACAAACATTGCAAAAACTTTTTACAAATTTGAGCATTCATATTGATCTACAACTTATTTGTTGCATAAAATCTATATTTTACAACCTACTCAACCAAATATCAAAAAAAGTACTATAGTTGATATCAAAATATGGGGAAAAAAATGATGAGCAACTTCACGGACTTTTTTTTTTGTTGATAAATTTCTAAAAAAAATGTGTTTTAAAAAAAAACACACCATTCCAACGTATAATCTATGACAGGTCTGTGGTGGATCGGTGCACTGGTGGCCGGATCTACTCATTAAAATGTTTGCAAAACTGGCTTGTTGTCGCCGATTGGCTCATGGTGATGGTGGTGGATCTGGAATTGCTAGTGGTTGGAGGAGATAGATCTCACCAGATCTGGTTGTGCGACTGCGCAATCTGGTTCGTGATTGTGATGGTGAAGTCCGATGAATGAGAGAGACAGAGGAGGTCGCAGTGGTGGTAGATCTAGAAGAGTATATCCAAATTAGAGATGGTGGAGTTTGCAAAAAAAATTAAAAAAAAAATGGTCGGAGATACGATGGTGCTGGATGGAGGTGCGATGAAAGTGGCCGAAGGTGCGATGGAGGTGGCCGGAGTTATGATCGCCTCTCTCTCTCTCTCTCTCTCTCTCTCTCTCTCTCTCTCTCTCTCTCTCTCTATCTCTCTCTCTCTCTCTCTCTCAGCAGAACACTTTGGTTTTGTGTGTATTAGTCTAGAAAAGGGTACATTGGTCATAAAATGTGTAATTTATTTGGTCAAAGGACTTACATTTATTAATATCCTCTAATTGTGGATTTATCTCCAAAAAAAAATTCCTTTTGTCTTACAACCAAATAATTCTCCTAACTTGGGATTTAATACCAAATTTCTGACTAAAAATTGCATACCTCCCCCACCAGATATGAAATCCTAATTGTGTTTTATTGTACATGTGAAATTAAATTTAGCCTAAAAATAATAATTTTAATTTCAAAATTTAAAGAGGACTGGCCCAATTGCCACATCATTTGGGAAGCATTTTTTAGATAGAAATTTAGGAAGCATAGCATTACTCTTAAGCTTT
The DNA here is from genome assembly GCA_033977485.1 of Hydrangea macrophylla. NCBI lineage: Eukaryota > Viridiplantae > Streptophyta > Magnoliopsida > Cornales > Hydrangeaceae > Hydrangea > Hydrangea macrophylla. The sequence continues at coordinate 90,662,629 of CM066988.1, read as the reverse complement.
TGATTTAGCAAAGACCTATTGGCAGCTTCACCACTTTGGCTAACACAAAAATGATTTTCTTTAGTTTTTTTTTATTAGTGCAATTGTTTTTCATGTATATTGTATATTTTAGTATGGGATAATTAGAAATCAGTAAATAATATGTTGATAATTTAAAAAGTCATTCATGTACTTTATTTAAATTGAAAGGAAGTTTATTTGAAGTCTACAAATTAAAACCACATAAACTTTTAACCTAGATCTAAATATTGTTGGGAAGTAGACTGATAAGCAAATAATGATATTTTGAAAAGTCTAAAATACCCTCAACCCTTTACTCTGTTATAGCAAAACCCTCACAAAGGGACTGCATAAGTTGTAGCAGTATTCTCTCTCTCTCTCTCTCTCTCTCTCTCTCTCTCTCTCTCTCTCTCTCTCTCTCTCTCTCTCTCTCTCTCTCTCTGTGTGTGTGTGTGTGTGTGTGTGCAAATAATGCCATCTCAATTTTCCTAGAGAGAGAAATAGTGAGCTTGAAGGTGGAAGAATAAGACTCTACCTGAAGAAGAAGGTAAGGTCTCATACCACCCTCTATACTTACGTGTCTCATAGAGTCAATTGTGTGTGCGTGTGGGTGTGTGTGTGTGGGGAGGGGGGGAGTGTGTGTGTGTGTGTGTGTTGGTGGCACTAAGTTCTTTATCTATGTGCGTATCATGTTATGTCCTTCACCACATATTCTTTCTGTATACTTCGTATTTTCGCCATTGCGAAGTTCAGTCGTGAAAACTGATTACAAGTATCAGTTGCACCCAACACCGTTTGGTGAGTTGCTCCCAACGTTTTATACACTTGCTCCAGACGGTGTGTGAGTTGCACCTATGTTCAAAATTTATTTCCAAAGTTTAGTTGAAATGCTATTAATGTTTCATAACTTTAATAGTTGAAATTTGTGTTTCACATCTAATCCTAAACCTTTTTTACATGGTGTGCTTAGTGAAATGTCAAGTTGTTTATCATTGAGTTATGAGTTGCACCAACACTTGAGTTAGTTGCATCCAACGTTCTACACAATAGCTCTCAATGTTTTGGTACTTGCACCTGATCTAGAATGCTAGATGGTGCATACTAGTCTTTCTATAATGCATAATTTTGTCGTGCAACCAACATGACTTAGAATGTGAAAATTAAGATTATTATAGTTAAAATATTTTTGATATATGCTGGATATGCACGTTGTTTATTTATTTTATTTTTTTGTAGTCAATGTCTCAATCACAATTAAATGAGTTGACTTGTTATTGTCACTGAAGCGGAGAAATTAAGTAAAGTTAAAGATGGTCAGATTAGTTATGATGGAGGTGTTATTGTCCTGGTTACTGTGAACACTCGAATCAGATATGATGAATTCGTACATGACATGTGCAATGCACTCGGTATTATTTCTACTGGGAAGACTTTCCATTTTACAAGTCCTGGACAATTTCAAGCAAGCGGTGACGTGCTTTGCATTTGCAAACAACTTTTTATTCGAGAGCTCAAAAAATAGTTGTTCTTAGCTATTTGCACAAATTCCATGATGTGTGGATACCGACATTTGGGCTCGTGTTTGCTTTTTCAAAACTAAATAAGAGTTGCCACTTAATTTTAAGGAAAAAAAATTAAGAAACCATTTAACAGAAACTGTTCTTTTGGAAACCAAAGATTAACTAGGTCCAGAGATTATAGAATGAAAGGGGAAGGAGCCAGGCGGACTAAAGCACCCCCTCTTCAACTGAGAAGAACCTAATTACCAATTCTATACTTGTCCTAAGAATTATGTCAGTGCAACTAGCGGATTCTTGACAATTCAATCAAAATTTTCCTAGTTTAATCAGTTCACACTAATTTTTTTTTTCTTTTCTTTTTTTCCCACAGACAACCAAATTAGCTAACCCTTTAGTTAACGGTTCAACCAGTTCGACCAGCCTCAAGTCAACGATGTTGATAAGTGATGACAATGCATGATCAACTACTTCTTAGAATTTTCCTTTGTTAAAAGATTACTTTCACAGCACTAACATGTAACAAGATGTCTAAGCAAAAACAAAAAAATTATATGTATATATATATATATGTACTATTCTCTAGTGTCAAGACTACTCTCCACTCAACTATCTAAATTCTTTTTATTCTATTCAATTCAATTCAAAAGATTATTTTTGTTCCATCCACACGAATCATGACCCAGAAGACCACAAAAATCAATCACATTTTGAAGCACAATATCTTCAAATGACTACCATACCTATGGCTTATGTAATTCCTACTCCATAATTGTCTTCTTCTTCATCATCATTCTCAAATAGGAAACCCACCTTATATACTTCATCTACCTCCATAATTTCTTACACCCAAACTCTAATTTTTTATCTTTCCAGATGGATTTGTCAAGTGGGTCTCGGTCCCTTTTCAGACTGGAAAAATGTACTACAGCTCAACATGTGTGTGTGTGTGTGTGTGTGTGTGTGTGTGTGTGTACAGAGAAGGGAGATGGAAGATCGACTAACCATCTGGTCGTGGTAACCTCCAAAAAATGGCAGAGATAGCGACTGTAGAAGGTGATGCATTGATGGCGACGATGGAAGGTGAGGCAAGTCACAGCTTCACAGCAGCAGTGACGACTGATTGTCTATGGCTTGAGACGTCTATTGTTTTCATGTAAAAGAGTGAAGGTGAGGGTATTTTAGACTTTCCAATCATATCATTAATGGCTTATCAATTTGCTGTCCAACAATATTTAGATTTAGGTTAAAAGTTGATGTGGTTTTAATTTGTAGACTTCAAACAGAATTTCTTTCAATTTAAATAAAGTACATAACTGACTTTTAAATTGCTAACACATTGTTGATTGATTTCTACTTATCCCTTTAAGTACTATAACCTTACATTAAATTTAGTGTCATTATTTTTAAGGATAGAAAGTCAAAAGATAAGAGAAACTTTCTCTCTTTCTCTCTCTCAAACCGTCCACTTTTGAACGGATTGAAATTTATGGCCCCAAAGGGAAGTAGTATCCCTCTCTCTTCCCTTCTCTCATCTCTTCCATCATACGAAAAAAGTAATTTAAACATCTTCTCTCCTTCCTTCAATCCACCCCTCTTTCTTCCTTCCCATATTCCCTCAAACCAAACACAATATTAGGGGAGGGACAAGCTTACCTGGGAAGATTGGGGCAGTGCTCCTGACTTGAATATTTTTGGTAGAAATACTATAACTCTGGGTTTCTAGGTTTTTAATTATTGTGTGGTTGTTCCATGGATTTCATATATGAGTGATGTTATGCTTCCCAAATACATGTGGCAGTGGCCATACCTTCAATAATAATGGGACCACTTCATATCAAACTTCAGTGGGTCCACTGCCACATGTATCTGGGAAGCGTTTGAGATTCAAAATTAATAACAGTTTTGCTCACCTATTGTTCACCCAGACTTTCACTTGGTGACATGTGTCCTATTCATGTAACTATGTTGATGACATTGGGGCAAAATGAGAATAGAATGGGACACACGTCACCTAGCAAATGCATGTGTGAGCAATGAGTGAGTAGAAACGCTCTCTTCAAAATTTGGGAAGTATAGCATTAGTCTTCATATATAGTGGGTTGGGTGAAGGTTTCAAAGATAAACTAATCTCTCATAATTCTTTCACAAATAATTGTGTTCATCTGCTTAACTATGTATTTAGATTTTACTAGTTTTACTTATAAAACAAAAAATCTTTTATGCATTTAAAAGGAAAATTTCTAAGTCCTTAACCACTTGAGCCTAATCTAGTAAACAAGTTATTTATTTGGGCTAACATTAACAACAAAAATTAACAACCAAAGAGAGATTTTTTAATTTATAAGGGTAATTCTTGACCCACACCAAAATCTCACACCCATCCATCTACATCATGATGTGAACCAACGAGGAGATGAGAGAGATTGTAATGAGAAATGGTCCACTAAGTGGGAAGGTCCATTCCAAATCCACAAAGTTTTTAAAGGTGGATTTTACCATTTGAAATTTTTTGGTACATGTAAAAAAGATCAATGGTAGATTTTTCAAACAATATTATCCACCTATTTGGGAAGCAAGAAATTTAGAAGAGGATGTGTCATTCAAATAATACCATATATTCATATTCAAAAGTATTACAAACCAGATTTTTGGTAGGTTACAAAATTCTATGGTATAATCTTTTATACCAATTTCCCTATAAATTGAACCTTATTCTAAAATTGTCCCAAGACCAGGTGTAGAATTTTGATTGACTAAGAATGAATTTTTGCCTAGAGATTGATTCTTGGTTTTTCAAAGGCTTAGATTCAAACTCTGTTTTCAAAACCAGAAGCTTTCTCGAACATCTTCTCGATTGGTCTTCAAAGCATTCAATTCAGTTTTCACAAGCTTGAGTTCCTTTAAAAGACTGTCTCTTTTTGCAGAAAGTTTATCAATAGCAATGTTGATCTCATTAAATTCTTCTACCATCTGGTTCATTGCAAGAGTCTTTTCTGTCGTATACTCCATGTCAATCTTCAATTTTTTTCCTTTCTTTGATAACTTTCTCAAGAAAAAAACAGTTGAAATCAAAAATTGACATAAGCTCTGAAATTGCTTCTTTGTCTGTGACAGAAATTTCAGAATTGTCCAATATGAATTGACACAAAATTTTCAAAGCCTTTTGCACTTCGTTATCTTCAAAAACTTCAAATAGAATTTTACTAAAAAGCCTCAATGTAGCAATTGCTACTACTGGATCCATCGAAGGAACCTTTGGCTTACTTTGGCCCATCATTTGTTGGAAAAATTCTTGAAAATCAATCAAAACAGTGTCTTCTATCTTCAAAACATATTTCAAGCTATCCTTAAAATCCGTTATTTCTTCAGGAGTAAGATTGGGAGGGAGAGACATTTGAAACATCCCAAAGCTTGAAGGAACTGAAGCAGCATAAGATGCAGATGAACCTTGTTTTGCAGCAGCTTCGGGATCAGAACTTGTACTGGTCTTCGAAGGACCAGTTTCAATTCCAGTAACAGGTTCAGTCTAGTCAACAAAAGATAAACATTCATTTAGAACATGTTTATGAAGAAAGACGAAACATAAAGGATACTAGGAGAATTTGAATGACTTACCACTGGGTGGTATTCAAGCAATAAAGGCTGAATGTCCTGTGAAGGGGATTCCTGAATTTCTGAAACTTTGGGACTATGAAGTTTCATTTGTGAATCAGTGGAGTAGAGCCAGGTGCAGGTTCCACCTTCGAAATGGGAACTTTTGGAATGGGAGTCTCCCCAATGATCTTCGAGCCAGTAGATGGTTCAGTAATTATCTTGGCTCTCTTCCTTCGTACGAGTTGTATGGTAGTGCTTGGATCTTCTTCTTCATCAGATTCTTTACTTTCAGTTGCTTGGGGAGGACTCTCTGCTGGAAGAATTAGTCTCGTTTTAGGTCTGGAAGGTGGAAGAGTAGGAGCTGAGACCCTAGAAGAAATTGTAATAGGAGGTGCAGCCTTCGAAGTTTTGGGTATTGAGGAAGAGCTTTCACCAATTGCTTTTCCTATGTTGCAAAGTTTAAACAACATCAATCAGAAATCCGTTTCTTTATTTAACGGAAAAAAGTCGAGTTGGTAAACTATTTACCTTTTGCCTTCGAATCAAGATGTGTCAAGAGGTGGCATTTGTCCATTGATACTGACATCAGATTCTCCCACCAGCTTGAGAAGACAGGTGTGCAAGTTGTGTATACTGGCAGAGAAGTAAACTCCATGTTGCTAACTTTGTTCTGATAAGCTACTAATGCAGCAGTTACCACTGATTCTGGTACCCTCGAAGTTGTCTTATAAGCCATAAAGGTATTGGCTTGACTTCTTATTGGGAAAAGAATTGATTGAGTAAACCCAAATTGTCTTGAAAATTGATTTGGAAGATAAAGTTCACCATAAGATTTGACACTGAGATTATTCCCAAAAAATAAATCTCTGCTGATCAAAAAACTTCCCCATACAGCTTTCAGTTCGACTGTATTGGCTGTTCTATCTAAGATTTGACACAGCCATACAGGGGAAAGAGGGGTATTGTCCTTAGGATTATAAAGGACAGAGAAAGGTTGGAATAGGTCATTCAACCTTACTGAGGAAAGTTCGAAGAAGAAGGAAAGTAAGTCTTTGAAAGATTTTTCAACGGTTGGTAATAAGGCAAAGAAAAGTCCATGAGGGACAAGATTTTCTCTAAGTCCTAAGTTATGAATTTCTAGAAAATAGGCATAAAGCCATAATTGTAGAATCCAGAAGGGACCACCTTGATGTGGGAGAAAGGGGTCATAACACAGGCCAGAAAAAGATCTATATAAAGATCCTAATACCAAAGGAGCCAAAGCTAATCTTCACCCAGCGGCTAGAGCCTTGGCAATATTAGAGAACTCGAGAACAACTCTCTGAGAATAAATACAAAATAAATGCTTCGAAAGCCAATAAAGAATAAAATATTCATACTTTGTATTTGATACCTCTCCCGATGATTTTTTTATGAGAAATCATAAAATTGGTGTATCCTAAAGACTTAGGATCAGATCGAATTGGGGGACTATCAGATTCCACTATGTATGGGTGAGCATCTTCCCCATGAGACAAAAACCCTAATAAATGACAAATGTCAAGAACGGTTGGAACTATTAGACCAAAATGAAGTTGGAAATGATTGAAGATAAGGTTCCAGAAACATAAAGCCCCAGCAAGCAAGTTAGGACTGGCTTCAATGGGATACTTCGAAAGGTTAACGGCATGGTAGATTCCGTTGTGATCAGGGTCTCTCTTTTTTTCTCCAAAATTCTTTCTACCCATTCTGGCCAGTCTTTCCCAGGTTTAGGCCAATGTCAAAACTTCAATTCATTGCTTGGAATAGGAATTTCCTGCTGGTATGCTAAGCGTTGTTATCCTAGTCTGGGGTAATATACATGAAGTTTGAGATTGGAGGTACTCAAGCAAGGACCAACAGCAATCGAAGATTCCTGAGTGGGAAAGGTAACAGGGACTAGGATTTGATCAATGAGGTCTCCTTTCCATTCGAATAATTGGTTTGTACATCTTGAATGATCCTCTCGAAATCATCGCAAATCTTTTGGAGGTGGGTGTTGTCTGTTGGTGTGGTCATTTTTTGAGAAGAAGGATGAGAGTGATTGCAACGAGATTAGGGTGTAAAGAGATAGAATAGAAAAGATGAGTCTGTGAAGGTAGAAGGTTCTTTTTTTCCTTTTACTTATCTATTTATAGCCTTTGGTGTCGTTTGGGAAGAAACGCATTTATTAAGAAAGTAGCGGTTGGAATTGGTTACTTAAATATCTGTTATTCTAAATAAAAATGTGTACTGGTTTAGAATGAACCATTTTAGTTTGGTTAAAATATGCATGAATTTTTATAATTCATTGAACTTAAAGAGAAATACAAATACAAATTACAAGCATAATTGATAATAGTGTGGAAACCCATAAGTCACGAGACTGTGAAACATATCCCAATAGTAAGCAAAATACTCTGGTTCTATTTCTATCTCGAGACTTAGGTTTCCGGCTTGCAATGCCAATTTGTCTTCACTTCAAAAGGTGAAATAAGCAGTCTTGAATTGTTCTTCATACTAACATAACCGAGAGTTGATCTTGGCCAAGGCTTTGCGAAGGCTTCGAAGTTCTTTGGCTAATGGAGTTTTACCTCGAAGAGATATACTGGCAGATTTTTGGCTTTATCTTTGAGATACAATTCGACCTTCGAGGTCAGGCTTCGAATAATAGGAAATATTACTCTCTTCGTCAGAACTTCCACACCCATAGATGTATTTGTTTTTAAATTATGATACTTCATCAAGAAGTGCAATTGGACCTTCCGTAAAACTGTCATACAAATCCATCAAGTAATTTAAGTGTTTAATACTTTCTTGATGATGGGAATACCACCTTACATGAATAGGTAAGGTTCGAAGGGTGAAATCAATTTGGATTCGAACAAATGTTGAGATGTTCCATTCATGACATAAGATACGGCAACTCCATTCAAAATTAATTCGAGCTTTTGATTCTTGTAATATGGAGAATGGGAGATGAGAGAAGGCTACTAGAAGCCTGTGTGCTTGAATAATTAAGCATGGGGAAGGTGACAAAACAGGAGGGATATGTTCGAATATAGGACCTGTCACGCCCCGACGTAGCATAATACAGGAAAGCATTTAATTTCCTTTATGGACTCGTAGGTCGTGACAAGTGAGTATGACCAATTGTCCCTGCAACAAATAACTTAACAACATTTCTAAAAGAAAGGATACTAATAAACATAAGCTCCAGAATTAAAAACTTACTAACTATTACATAGGTCGAGGTCTTAGGCACAAACGCCCTTATTCAAATTCTAACAAGGTTTATTACAACTCTGAAAGGAAAGACATAAGGAAAATAAAACAGCTCTTCTGGAACACCTCCGATCATCTAACTAGCATAGTCAACGAACTCTGGCTGCTCCTGACCTGGAAAATCTGGACATAGAGTCCAGGACGCATCGACGCCGTCAGCTTATGAAAGCTGGTGAGTAAAATAAACATGTGCTCGCAATATATATATATATATATAAGCATAAAGAACAAAGGTATAAATTAACATTAACAGTAATATATTCAAGGTTCCAATTCCAACATAAATCACGGGGGAATATAGCAAGAAATAAATACGAAATTGTACATGAATAGGGTAATATCTTAACTTGCCAATTCTTTTCTTTAAAACAACCCAATTCAACCAACACATCATCTCAGATACCAGGAGAAATAACTACTCAGTCATCCAATTCACACGCTACACTATCACCTCCAATACCAGGAATATTATCCGATCGGTATTGAAGTCACACACCACACTGCTGCCTCAGATACCAGGAATACTATCCGATCGATATCTAGGCCGATCACAACCAACCATCGCTCCGGATATCAGGAATACTATCCGATCAATATCCAAAATGCGCGCCTTAGATACCAGGAATACTATCTGATCGATATCTAAGTCGTACACAACACTATCACCATCGCTTCGGATATCAGGAATACTATTCGATCAATATCCGAAACGCGCGCCTTAAATACCAGGAATACTATCCGATCGATATCTATGTCGTACACAACATTGTCGCCTCCAATACCAGGAATACTATCCGATCGATATTGAGGTCGCACACCAAAACGCCACCCTTTACTCTTTTCACGCTTTATTCCACACATGCATGTTGACACAACCTCGACCCTAATATGTATATCAATGTTCACAGTTCGTAGCAACAATTACTAATCTCAAGCTGAATATTCTTTTCAACATAAATATCGGTCTCAAACTTTCTTACAAGTCCAATTTTTAACAGTGAGCCTTTAAAACAGTATAATTGCCAAACAGTTTCTTAAAAACTTTTAAAACCTTTTCCAAACAGTCCCTTATATAAAAATACAGAAACTGCTCAAACTGCCTGGTCGCGCGAGCGAAGGGGAGAACAAATCGCGCGAGCGGGTCGCGCGCGCGAAGGGGGGGATTGGTTCGCGCGAGCGGATCGCGCGCGCAAAGCGGGGAATTGGTTCGCGCGAGCGGGTCGCTCGCGCGAGTTGTTGCAGAATGTCATCTTCTTCGTTTTTCCCCTGTTTTCAATTTCAGAGCTATTACAGACCCATTTTCAGATTCTGATCGTACCAGGACATGTAATATATGGTTCTCTTCAATTTTCCGCGTAGAATAAGAATACGCAATCAATTTTAACTAATACGGATTATATCTCTAGATATTCGCGATTAAAGTGAGGGTGTCAAAACTTTAAATCAATGGTACGTCGCGATACGGATGAATTACTGCGTAGGATTCGAACCGTAGCCTATTGGGACAAAGATCTTCCATAATCAATTCACGGAATTGAATTTGGTTGAGTTTTGCAAGACTCCAATTTTAAGCTTCCATGGTGTATCACACATATATACACATATATACACACATATACACTGAATTATACATATATATATGTGGCGAGTGAGTTTATAATACTCACCGAGTCTAATTAGACTGAAAATTGAGACCGAGAGTTTTCCGCCGAAGTTTCCGTCGTCCAATTCTACTCCTCCGTTTGTGATCTTGAGATATATATATATATATATAACTATGTATGTATGTATGTGTGTGTGTGTGTGTGTGTGTGTGTGTTCTTGAGAGAATTGAGGGAGATTGAGAGAGAATGAGAGAAGCAGAGAGTTTGAGAGTGAGATATGAGAGACTGTGTGGTTGAGAGAGAGAGAGAGAGAGAGAGAGAGAGCAACGTATATATATAAACTGAGAAATTTGGGCACCAAGCAACAAGTGGGTTTCGCCCGGTGTGGTTGAGCTCACGTGCTCCCACACCCAAGTCGCGGTAGAGACGCAGATTTAAATCGAAACTGGTATTTTACGGTTGAAATAAAAATGCAGAAAATAATATTAGTGTAGGAAATTAAATTCCGGGTTGTACAAAAATATAGATATTGATTTTGAAACCGTAGAAATTATTTTTGGAAATTACAGTTTGACCCCAAACAAAATATTATAAATAGAAATAAAATGAAAATATTCATTTATTAATGGAAAAGAAAAAAATACAGGGTGTTACAGGACCACTCTTGCACAATTGGTCTAATTTTAAGAAAGGATCACTCATATCCTCGAATGGGTCAACCACTTGCACCTTTGTGTTAGGAAAACCCAATATTGAGTAATCAAGAAAAAGTACTCTTTCCTTGTAATCTTTTTCGAAAAGTTTACATTTGGAAAGGAAAGCTAAGGAATATTGCTCAGTAGAAAAATTTTCATGAGATTCCCTTACACATGTGTGAATAGGAGGTCTGCCTTGGGGAGTTAAAACATTACCTCTTTGAAGTCTATCACTAGGAGGACTAGCAGAAGAGATTAGCCAAGCATTTAGCAAGTTTTATTCCCGAGAGAGGCGATTCGAAAATGGACAATATGGTTTTATTATTCTACTTCGAATGATTCCTTCAGTTGCAGGATATTCAAAGTTTGGATGAATAACTGAAGGTGCTATGGTTGGTGTTTCGAGTTTCATGCCCTTGTAATAACCTACACCTTCACCATGGGAAATGTGCTGTTCCCAAGCAGGAGGGAATGTTTGAGAATTGTGAATTGACTTCAAAGGGCTCGAAGATGAAATTTGTGAAGATGTACTCGGTCGATTTTAACATCTACTGCCATTTTCCCCACTTTGAGTAGGTGAATGGTTCAGGAAGAGTCTTAGGAGGATCCCAATTGGTTCGAAGATAAATTTTAGGGCGTTTGGTTGCTAACATCACTTCTTCAGGAAGGTCTAAAAGAAAGTGATCAATAATATCAAATGAAGGCTGAGAAGAATACATACTTAATGGAATAGATTCGAAGTGCAAGTAAAGTTATAGATGCAAAGACTGAGCAAAGATGGTACGATAATAGCAGCCAATGTGAAGATAAATGCGAGTTGAGCCCTCAATTTAACCATGTCCAAGAGGTTGCAGGAAGATCTTAACTGCTCAGCATGATCTTGACATGATCGCCATTATCTTTTTGAATCAAAAGGAAAATGGCGCGGGGAGTAATGTTTGTGATGAAATTATGCAACCAATGAGAAGGTTGTTGGGTTTGTGCCCTCAAACCATTACTTTATATAGGAGACATTGACATTTTAATATATGGATATCAGCTTTACATTTTATGATGTATGTTTCTTTCATGAGATGATTGTTTAATCCATAAGTATCATAGTAAGTATTTCGTGTGTGTATGAGATAAATACAATGAGATACGAATTACTATTCTTTGATACTTAAAGCTTGTCACAGTGGATGATGAGACTGGATATCTCATCAGGTATACACTGTAGCATCATTAACTACCATTGGATGGAGTGATAAATCTCAATCACTAGAGTGTGACTCTTGGTTAGTATGCTAGTGCTTATAGTGCATTGACGGACCTGAGTTTCCTATTGATGCTCAAGGCTGTCAATCAGTCGATAGGAACTCATAACTTGTGTAAGGTACGTGTTCTCAATCTTGAGATGATTATGAACACAGATTGTGGATATGACTGCTTTGACTTACCAATCAGTGAGGTCTATAGAAGATCAACACCTGGGTATCTTGGGTATGTCATATTCATAGGGTTGTGAACATATATTGTCAAGACAGAATCTACCCTCTGTTTCAGAGTAAGCATTCCCTTGAGAATGTCACCAAGTCGATTACTGAGTACTGCAGTCTTGTTGATAAGAGTTATCAACATGTTTGGTAATCATGAGAGGTGAATGGGACTCAAGGATTATAAGAAGTAATCATGATTCAGGTTGACAGTAACTGTTTATCCGACTACCTGAATATGATTGCGAATGCTGACGGTAGAGGGACATTAGTACAACATACAAGTCTAGTTATCGCTTCGGATATGTTCTTTTGCGTTGGAGTTCAGTTATCGTTTTATAGTGGAGTAAACGTTAACTGATCAGTCGATTAATTTGCTGATCAAAGATTTTGGTCATGGGAGTTAATCAACTGATCTGAGCCAACAATAAAGAGCCTAGGAGGTCCCACTCTTAGCTCCGCTAGGATGCTTGGAAAGGCAAATGAGGATGATGTCAAGACAGGTTCGATCGATCGAAGTTGTCTCGATCGATTGAAGTCTAGACAGGTTCGATCGATTGAATATGGTCGATCGATCGAATATTCGATCGATCGAAACCACTTCGATCGCTCGAGAGCTAGGTCGATTCTGGGAATCTATAAATAGGGCAGCTGCGTTCTGGAAAAGAGGTTCGTCGTTTTTTATACGAAAAAGCTGCAGAAACTGTTTAGGTTTCCCAAAACCTTCCAATCCTCTCCATTAGGGTTCCCACCAACCCTAGTCCTTCCTGCGAGCATCCATAGGAGTCATAAGAGTGAAGGCCATCTAGTGGAGGCTGCTGGAAGTTGAAGATTTCAGAATTGGGTTCAAGACACTAAGGTATAAACTCTTGTCCCCTCTTGTACGCATCTATGGAATTGACGAGTAGTAGATCCTAGACTACCAAATAAGTTTTTATAACTTGACTTTTCCGCTGCGTGTTTAAATTTTTTAACTTAAACCGGTTTTTCACCATCAAAAGGTGCCACAAAGGATATGACATGGCAAGATAATTAAACGTTTGGGAAGTGGCGCAGAGGTGGTTACTAGCAGTTTTCCATTTTCTCTGTTTAAAATGTAAAGCGCCAAGGGACACGTGTTGATCATTGAAGCATAACTGAAGATAGGTGTCAACCCAAGGCAGCGCCACATGAATGAGCAGTTATTAGTTAGAAGAAGGATCATTCTGCAAAAGTTACTATGAGGCTTCGACAATTATAAATAGAGGACGTCTGTGATCAAGAAAGGATCTCTCGATCAACATCAACCAATACACTTCTATACCTTTACAAATATTGTACTTTTATCAATACTTTTAGTTCGAATTAGAACACCTTTGAAGTTATCTTCAAGGTTAGATTGTAGTTTATTTTACTCAATAAAATAGTCAATTACTTTATTATTTTCATTTACTATTCTTTTATAGGAGTAGTTATACATTACTTAGTTCGAAGTTCTTCAATTAGTCATATTTTTACACATTTGAAGTCCTTGTTAAGACATCGAACGTCACCACAATCTCCCTAGTGAGTCGCAGTTTGTACACTTATTATATCACACACATTAGCGATTTGCTTACCTGGCACGCCTGCACTTATATAATTCCACATTTATCCTTAGAGGAATTTTCCAACCAAACATCTCTATATGAGATCCATAGGATTTGGTAATTGCCAGAGAAAGGCACGTATTGTCATGAGAGAAGACATGTATTGCACAGAGGGAGAAAAAGACGGCGTGGAGGAAGGTTGAAGAGCTACGTGGAAGAAGAGGGGGAGAACTTTTCCTACCAGAGAGGTAAAACACTAACAAATGTCTTGGACAAAAAACCCAACATAAAATACTCCAATACCACTTGCAAAGGAAACAAGAAAAAATTTACAAGGACAAAGCAGTAAATTCATTGCAGAATGAATAGTAATGAACGGTAATAGAAACCTCCTCTTTTTATATAGTTAGACTAGTTGGAGGCCCACGCGTTGCGCGGAAAATTTAATTGTGTCGTTTCGTGTGGTTAAGTGATTGTTAAAAGTGTATAATAAGATGTTAAAACGGTTAAATAGGAAATTGTAACTGTAGCCATTTTATCTAAAACTCTTCATTCGGAAGAAGTTGATAATTCTGACTATCGTGTAAATGAGTAGTAAAGTTACTTTATAAAGCACCACTAAAAATATATGACATAAGTAGGGTATTTCCCCTAAAAAAAAAGGACATGAATGTGTTGGTAGACCTTAATTGACATTCGAATACACTTTATAAATCCTAAATTTCAGGGAAAAAGTTGACCAAAATGTAAATATTTGTGACCAATTCAAAATAGCCACTAAAATAGCCACTTTATTTGACATTTTTTGAAGTGAAATATAAATATCCCAGAACTTAAATTTTAGAGAAGAAGTTGACCAAAATGTGAATATTAGTGACCAATTCCTAAATAGCCACTTTTTTTACTTTTTTTTAAGTGGATACTAATATCCCAAAAATTGTTGACCCAAATGTAATTAGACACAAGATTGTTGATTCAAACATCATTTGAGACAAGAAGTTGACCAAATTATAAATATTAGTGACCAATTCCTAAATAGCCAATTTTTTTTTTACTTTTTTGAAGTAAATAATAAATATTTCAAAAATTATAGACCCAAATATAATTAGACACAAGATTGTTAATTGAAACATCATTATTATATTAAATAAAATTTCAAAAGCTAACTTGAATGTACTTATTTGTTTAAAATGACAGATTTACCCTCACATAAATCAATATATGCTTACGACATATAGATAGATGTATGAGTAATTATGGTGTAGTGAAGGGTAAAAGAGGAAGTTCATAACCGACCTGTTCACCAAAATCGTAAGCAGCTTGTGGAGTTTTTGGTATTTCAAGGGTTTACATTTTCAACCAAGTGTATAATCGAAAAATACAAAAATTGGGCATGAACAATTTTGGAAGCTCAAAACTCTCTCTCTCTCTCTCTCTCTCTCTCTCTCTCTCTCTCTCATAAAGAGACAAAATACTGTGGGTGTAAAAACACAAAGGAAGAGGGGTATGATGGTAACTTCACCTTATAGTAAGAAATAAACAAAATACTATAGGGTGTAAAAACACAAGGAAGGAAGGGTATGATGGTAACTTCGCCTTATAGAAAAGAGGCAATATAGGAACATCATAAGTTTTGACATGCTAGCTTAATGGGCGTTGTCTTCTTATTATATAGTAGTAGATATAGGAGTACGTTCTAGCTTAAAAGTGAGACTTGGCCACTTGGGTCTAATTCCGGCCTTATTTCTAGCATTCCCAAACGGGCCTTACAAGTTTGGTCATACATTTTGGAGGTTTTTTAGTTCAAGTACATATATTTGAACAGAAGCATTACCAAGGGTTTCTAATGCCATCGTGGGTCACTCATGTGAACTTATTAGGAGTGCAGTTTTGGTTACCTTAAAATTGTTCATTTATTGTTCACTCAATTTTTTTATTGGTTAATATAATAGGATCTATGACTTTTTATCATTAATTAATACTAATTTAATCTTGGATCCCACTGTATTAACTGATGGAGGAGTTGGGTGAGCAATTTTGGGGTGAGCAAAAATGTATTCATTCTAAAATACCTCTATTTTTACCCTTTCTTATTAGTTTGTCAGGTAACTTTTCCTTTTGCCTTTATAAGGAATTGTTATTCCCACTCCACAATTGAACACATGCACTTCATGGTACTATTGATACCATTCAGTACAATGCAATCAATGTATGCTATGGAGTGCATTGGTTTATCTATGGACACATCATACTATACCAAATACACTTACATATAATTGTTTATAGTTATATAAATACCCAATGATGCTCCACTATGTATGAGCCAAAGCCATTTTATTATTTTAGTCATATAATGACCGATCATCATACTCAATTAGTTCACTATATTAACTCAATATATCCAACTAAATCAAAGCATGTGTCCAAATAACTATAAAGCGGTAAATATAATATGGTGTGTATATTAAATTTCTTTTTCCACCATGACTCTGCAAAATACTTTTATATTAAAGCAGTAAAATCCCAAAAAAAAAAAAAAAAAATAGAAAGACAAAGTACAGTAAAATATTAAATGTCCATCTTGCCCTTGCTCAATCAAATGTGTTTCATGACTAATTGCGCACATAAATGAGACTGTAGGGTTAAAATTGGTAAAATTAAAATTACAAGGACCAAAGTGTTACAATGCTCAAATTTACGGGGGTAAAAAGTGTAATTTACCCTTAAAATTAAACAAAGTCCAGTCCACTTGGGGATGAAGATTTCAAAAAATCAAATAGTTTTTCTCTCACTTTCAGGGTGGTTTAGTAATTCGATTATCAATCCATGCACTCTTTGTTTGTTCAAGTAAATACTTTTGAACATATTTATCACCGAGGCTTCGAATGCCTTTGTGGTACACCGTTGTGGTGTTTGTAGTCACTTCTATGTAAGTGCATATGTTCGAGCCTTGGTACTCTCTCTCAACTCTCTCTATATATAATTGAGGTATTCTAAAATACCTCTCTTTTTTCTCCTCGCATATATGTCTTTGACACGCAATTATTTCTTTTTCCTTTTTTTTTTTTTTTTTTTTTGGTTTCTACTTTCTATTAATGACGCACTAAGGACGGTTTTTTTTTTTTTTTTTGTATATATATATATATGTATATATATGGAGAGGGGGATGAGGTTCAAACTCTAAATTTATGTATTGGAGGGGACTTATATATGTCAAACTCTTTGTCACTTAGCTAGCAATACCAACCTATGCGATGCACTAAGGTTTCTGGTTTCACAACTTATTTTTCTTCCCTTTTACCATAGGTTGATATTTGGTAAAAAGTAATATTTGAGGTACTAACATTGTGAACTAATTGAGTATTTGTGACGTAGTAGAATCTCAAATCAATTAGAGAATCACAAATCAAAAAAAAAACAAAAAAACACACACCGTTTTGTGGTTGTAGAACTAATTTTTGTGAACTACCCTTTCAATTTATCTTTGTGTGCAGTGCATTTGTGATTCTACCACGTCAAAAAAAAAAAAAGACACCATTTTATTGTTGTGTTTGTAAGTATTTGTGAAACTTGTTTGTACCCTAACATTATTATTTGGCAAACTATGTGTGCATCACTCTTAACAATAGAAGAGTTGCCAAAGTCATTCAAATATAATACTCCGTTTGTTTTTTTTTTTTGTTTTTTTTTTTGTTGGGTGGGGGGAATATCAACTATTTAAGAATTAAAATTTTTTTACTTGCCATTATAGTCCTCTTTAAATGTAAGATTTCAATTGGTATGGAGTTCCATATCACTGGTCATTCCTTATTTTAAAAGTGTGTAATTAAAATATATTGACTTTCAAAGAGAACTCTTAAAATGAAATATTCCAAAATTGAATAAAAGACTCTTAATTTGATAAGCTGAGAATAGTAAAGTGTTAATGACAGGTCATCTCAAAGTGACTTGGGGAAAATGATAATGTTCAATAAAATAAAATAAAATAAAAGGATAATAGAGGTAAGGTCAAAATACAATGATCTCATTAGTGGAATGTAAAAGAATAGAGATTGGGGCACAAATAAAATTCACAAACACATAATGTGTCTATCTCTTTTTTGATGGGGTCTACTGACACTGTAGTGTCCCCAAAAGAGAGAAATAGACGCATTTTAGTGTTTGTGAATTTTGTTTGTGCCCAAAGCATTGTTGAATGTAAAATTACATGATATGGGATCCTAACTACGTTAATTGTACATGTGAAATGACCAATATGCCTTAGGTAGTTTTCAATTTCAATTTTGTCCTAATTTGGAATTCTTTAAATTATTTGCTCCTTACATGTAATTTTGCCTTTACTAATACATTGAGATGCTATGCCTTGTTTGTCAAACCGAATTTTGCCTTTATTTGTGTTTGTGTTTTTTTTTTAAACCCAAACAAGGCACTCCAAAAATAATAGGGTTTGTTTGGCAAATCAATTGTGGCTTTGTTTGTCTTGTTTGTTTCCACTTTTTCCCAAACAAGGCACTAAATCCATGGATCAATAGTCAACAATTTTGGCTAACATGTTTGGCAAACCCATTTGGTGCTTTGTTTTTGTTTTTTTGTTTTCATTTTTCCCAAACAATGCTTTACCCACATATATTGGATCAAAAGTCAACAATTTCGGTTCCTTGTTTGGCAAATCGATTTTGTGCTTTGATTTTTGTTTTTTTGTTTTGGTTTTTTCCAAACAAGGCTTTACACACATATAATTTACACTTAATAAATTTAATTCATTTGTTTTATAAAATTATTATTTCATACAATTCATATCTTATCCCAAACAAGACTATAAATTTAATTCATTTGTTTTATAAAATTATTATTTCATACAATTCATATCTTATCCCAAACAAGACTTTTTGGGTGATTTTTTTTTATTTCATGTATTTCTTTGAGATCTACGCAATAGGAGTAGCAATTTTCTGAAAAAAGTTAAGTTATAGCCTGATTTTGAGGTTTTACAGATAATATTATCTATATCTGTGTGTCTAACAGATAATATTATCTGTTAACTTTAAACTACCATAACTTTCTCAATTCTTGGGTTTTTTTGGGTGATTTTTTTTTTTTTTTTATTTCATGTATTTTTTTTTAAGATCTATGCATCTATGGTACCAATTGTAAGAAAAAAAATATGTTTTTATTGTATGTATGCGAAAAAATATAATTTTTCATATTTGTTTGATGTTTAGTTTTTTTTGTCCCTGTATTTCATGGTCAATGTTGAACTCGTTTGATGGATCTCATTTTGCTGATTTCAAAATATCAAATTTTACGAAAAACGGACTTATATAACAAAAGTTATAGCAATTTGAGTATAAAAACAGCCTAATGCGATAAAAAAAACTAGCATATGTTTTAGCTCTGAAGAGTTTTATTTGAGGAGGCTATGGCCGAAGCTCCCTTTTTTTTTTTGTTTAGGATTTAATATTATTTGATTTAATTTTTTTCAAGTGACAACTATAAATGCATCAACAATAAATACATCTAATTTATTTTTCAATTTTAATGGACCGGTGCATTGCACGGGCCTCTATCCTAGTAAGATAAAAAAAAAAGTGTTGTATTCACCCTTTTTTTTAATGAATAAAGGGAGGGGCCACTGTCTTCTCTTTTTTAAAAAAAAAAAATTGGACCTTGTCATGATTAAGTTAAGACAACCTGAGCAGAGTATCTGTCACAGTATGCACATGCATCCAATCCGAGCTATAAAAAAACATGACTCTGCCCTTGCATTATTTATAAATTCAAAAGATCAAGACAATAAATACATATTATATGGAACTTTTATGTTCTATTTTCAATCTTTTGGCTTGAATACGGGTTAACTAGTCATTTTATAAAATTAACTACAAACTAACAGTTACTCAACTAAAAACTCATGAGGCATTTTGACTTTACTCCAGAAAAAAAAAAAACAACATATTTGCATCACCTTCACATATGTCATTGTGTCTCAAAAAACAAACCACATATGTGGCATGAGTTAGGTTACAGAGTAAGTAACACACACTTACAAGAGGGGGGAGAGGGAGGCATATCCCATTTTAAAGAAAATCTCCCTTATTTTTACTCTTCGTAAGAAGCTTCAAACCCACAACCTCTCCAATAAGAGGAGAGGCTCTGGCCAACTCGGCTACAGCCGAGTGGTTAAGAAATAAAAATAAAAAATTGACAAGCAACTTTTTCCTTTTCCTTTTTCTTTTTTCTTTAATTTTTTTGCCCCTTTGGTTTCCATTAATGATGCACCAAGGAATCACAACTTATATTTCCTTCCTTCTAGAATGTGCGGCCAGTTTAATTTATGGATTATTTTAGATGGATTATGATTATAAAAAATTATTATATTAGTAGTTACTTTACCATGTACATGAATCTCTGCAAAGTGTTTTATTCATCAATGAAATCTTAGCTGGATTTAAAATTCAGGTTTTGATTAGGCAAGAAAAATTAAATAGAAATATTGTTAAATACTTGGGCTACTCGAGGGCTAATACAAATTATGAGCTAAATTCAATTATCACATCCCTAAAGTTGGAGGATAATTAAAAAATAATTGCTTAAATCCCTTGTATTTTCCCTTATATTTTCCTCCATACTTAGAACAACATTAATAGTTGAAACATTTTATGATATAATTATCAAGTAAGAAAAAAGGAAGGAAGATGTCTCACAAAATTCAAAATGTATAATTTATTTCTCAACTATTTTTCCTTTGTTTTTTTTGTTTTTTTTCCCTCCTATTTTTCTCATCATCTTTCTTATTAACCAAACAAATGCGAAGGTTTCCTCCAAGTTTTTTTTTTCTTTTCATTAAATCCATGAAATAAATAAAGCCTAAATGTAGCAAAAATGTTTCATATATAACCTAACATATACATTTCACAAATATAAAAGGCTGGTTTATGTATATATTATATAAATTCAAAATCGAAACCCCGAAAATATTGAGAATACCACCTCCAAACTAGGAATTAAAATCCATAATATTTTCCATCTTTGGGTGGATTCTATATTCAGTGGGGTCCCAATTTTTTAAATAATCCATGAACCATACATGATAACATATTAATATTACTAGTAATCTTAGGGTGGAATTGAAATCTACCCTAAGATCATTTTGGGTGAAAGTTAGGACAATTTAAGGATGAAAGTAATATTATTAAGTTTAAATGGGTTTAAATATTTTAGAGGGGGCACAAATACATATAAATTATAATACTATATGCATAAGGGAATATTGTATTATAAATTTCAAAAGTTGAGGGGAGACTTGTGCCACTGGTCTTATTGTGGCTCCGCCACAGTAAGAAAGTATTTCCCAGTCAAACCTCAAGATTGGTGGGTGATATTAACACTTAAAAAAAAAATATCTTTGGCGCAATTAGTGCCAAAAGAAATATTAAAACAAAGTCCACTCCACTTGGGATGAGGATTTCAAATAATCAAATAGTTTTTCTGTCACTTCATGGTTGTTTAATTATCAAACCATGCAATCTTTGTTTATTCAAGTAAATACTATTGAACACAACTCTTACCGAGGCTTTGAATGCCTTCGTTGTACACCCTGGTGGTAATTGTTGTCACTCCAATGGGAGTGCAAGTGTTCGTCTTGGTACTCTCTCAAATCTCTCTATATATATGAGCTATTCTAAAATACCTCTCTTTTGCATTTATCTTTGATACGCAACTTTTTCTTTTTCCTTTATTTATTTATTTTATTTTTTTTGGTTTCTACTTTCTATTAAGTATTAATGACGCACTAAGGTTTTTGGTTTCACAACTTATTTTTCTTTCAGTTTTAGCTAAGGGTGAAAGCGGTTCGGTTCAGTTAGTTTTAGGAGAGTTTTTCAACCTACTGAATGGTTCGGTTCGGTTTTGGCGGATTTAGTACAATTTTTTTTTGTTAGATTTCAATTTTACACTGTGTAAGTACATGTAATAAAAACCGACTGAACCAATCAATTCGGTTCGATGATTTAGTTTTTCAGTTTATTGTTTCACCCCTAGTTTTACCATAGGTTGATAAACGGAAAATTATGTGTTCATCACTCTTAACAATAAATAGTTGCCAAAGTCATTCAAATATAATACTCCGCTTTTTTGGGGGGAATATAAACTATTTAAGAATTGAAATTTTTTAACTTGCCATTATAGTCCTCTTTAAATTCAAGATTTCAGTATCATATAAATTGAAAATTTGAAGAATTTTACATAATAAAAGGTAAGCTAATTAAAAAGT
This sequence comes from Hydrangea macrophylla, assembly GCA_033977485.1. Lineage (NCBI taxonomy): Eukaryota > Viridiplantae > Streptophyta > Magnoliopsida > Cornales > Hydrangeaceae > Hydrangea > Hydrangea macrophylla. Next base: position 90,640,619 of record CM066988.1, on the reverse strand, counting down.
GTGTAAGATTTTTTTTATTATTTTTTTACTATACAAGGGGTAGCCTTCTCTCAACCCATAAATCTCTCATCCTGTGAGACTCAAACCTACAACCACCTACAATTGATATGGAGTTTGTACCACTGGGTCATCCCTTAGTCTAAAAGTGTGTAATAAAATACATTGACTTTTTCAAGAAGAACTCTTAAAATGAGACATTCCAAAATGAAATAAAAGACTCTTAAGTGGAATGTAAAATTACATGATAGATATAATCTCCTAATTGTGTTAATTGTACATGTGAAATGACCAATATAGCATTCAAATAAAATTTTATTTATAAATTTACAAGATCAAGAATTGGGTGGAATTAGAAATGAATTCTTTTCTTGTTTTAGGTTAAACCAAACACAAAATTTGTCACAAACAAGATTTGCAAATCAACAAGTGCTTAATAACATTCCAATTATGTGGATGGAGTAATTGGTAATTATGATTCTAAGTTGGATAGCCTGGGTCAAATACTTTGGATTGGAGTGGTTCCATAATTGTTTAGCAAAAAATATGATACAAAACCAATCCAATGTGCCAAATGCCACTTATGGACAATCACAATTTGTAAGTGACCCTTTTTTTTTTCTGGTCGACTTGCTTAATTGTTTGACTAAGTTGTGTATATGTGCAAAAACTCATATTAATGTTATGACTTGAAACTATGATCCAACCATTCTTTCATGAAAAAAAAAATAGCTTTTTATGAACATCTAAAGCAATAAATTCCATAAAAAATAAATAAATAAATAAAAAAGAGGCAATAAATGAAAAAAAAAAAAAAAAATGCTGGAAAATATTGAAGCATTGCGATTGTCTTTATCTTTTCTTTTTTAAATTTGATTTACAACAACAAGAATTGAACTCGTGATCCCGCCCATCCCTTAAAATGTTAGGCCTTTTACCATATATATGCTATGGCTCGTGACGATCCTATTTGATCTCCATGGTTGTAGAATACCTATAAGGTAAGCAAAATTATACCTCAATTATTAAGAGTGTCATTGACAAAATGAAATATGTTTCACCAATGGGTGAAAATGCTTAAAACAAAAAGAGATGACACAAATAAGTTAAGAGAGAGTAATGTGAAAGACAAAAAATGAGTTTCTCAAGAGCATATATTTGGAATCACTTCTTAAAAAAGGCACACTTGACTCTAAACTAAATTCTGAAACTCAAAACGTATTTACTGAAGTGTTTGGGTTGATGTTTAGAAAGCATTTAAGAGTCCCAGAAGCATATTTTGGTTGAAGCCAGTAGATTACAAATGTGATGAGAAAAATCATTTTGGGGTTTCAAAGAATTTTTCTTGTTCCCATATTAACCTACACATGAAAAGGACTTTAATTTCAAAATTAAAATAGTCTCTGTCATTCACGGGGATGAAAATTCCAAAATTAAAATAGTTTCTGTCTCTTTATATGGTTTAGTTATCATTAATTCTGGCTTGACTCTACCCATAGATGCACATGGACCCTTCTAGTTCTATGCCAGTGATTTACCAACCAACTAAGACCACTGGCCCAAAATAGGGTCGCCCTCTTAAATAGTGCCCACTCCATAAGCTAAATTGATATTGACATGTTGAAAAGTCTTAACACTTCTCAACCAATTTTTAGAAAATTGAGAAAAGAACTTGGAAAAACGGAAAAGAGTATAGCAGAAAGTGGATCTGCTTTTAATATCTGAAAACTTTTCGCCTGGTTGTTTCATTAAGTTGTGAATATACTAGTTTAGTAGTATTAGTTTATGAACAAAAAAATTTGTCAATATATGGTGTCAGGCGTAACTTTTCATACAGAAGTTTATTTTTGAAATGAACATTTCAAGATGGATTTTTTAAAATGGATTTTTATTAACAACAATATTAGGGTGACAAACACTTTTTACAAACATATTCTATCTCTCTTTTGTGTGGCATTTTGGGATCCACTGAAATTATCCAGACCCCACAGTAACACCTAGGAGAGAGATAGAGTATATTTGTAAGTGTTTGTAAAAAGTGTTTGTCACCCAAATATTACTCTTTATCAAAAGAAGTACTGTTTGTTTGGTGAATGATTTTTTTTTTTTAATAAAAAGTGCATCTTATTAGAGTATTGATATTTAGGTTAAAGGGTAGTTTAGACTTTTATTTTATTTATGGTAATATTGCGTGCCTAGTTATATATTTTCTTTTCATTTGTTATTTATCATTAATTATGATTTTATGTTAAGAGAAACTATAGCTCTCTTTTCTCTTTTCCCTTTACTATTCTTTGATTATTTAATATATTCACACATCTAAATGTGCAAATACGTTGGCAATATATTGAAGTAAAAACTTATACCTACTTACCAATCTATCTATTACTATATCTAAAAAGAGAACTATTTTCCTCCCTCTTATGTTGCCATTTGGAATTTTATATGATTTTCTTTTTTCCATGTGTCATTTCTTCATTTTTCCTTTTTTAATTTCATTCATGCATTTCTCATTTTGCCACATAGGATTCCCTATATTTTTTATTTTTCATTTCATTTCTTTTTTTTTTTTACCTTTTTTTTTTTAAATTTTTGCAATTAATTTTATCAATTATCAATTAAATGTGTCGCTCTCTGTTCCCAACTACCTTCTATACTCAATGCTTCCCCATTTCTCTCTCTCTCTCTCTCTCTCTCTCTCTCTCTCTCTCTCTCTCTCTCTCTCTCTCTCTCTCTATATATATATATATATACACACACACACACACTTATACAAACAGATAAACATATTATATATATTAACTAGTAATAACTCATGCCCATGGGCACAAAGCAAAAAAAAAAAAAAAGAAGAAGAAGAAGAAGAAGAAAAAAGGGAAAAAAAAGAAGAAGAAGAAGAAGAAGAAGAAAAAAGGGAAAAAAATTCAATACTTTAAAATTTTCAAATCTTTTGCGTAAAATTGTACAGGTCATTCAAACCCACATGTTATTTAGTACTAACCCGTGCCCGTGGGCACAAAGTGGGGGAAAAAATTAAATACTTTAAAAGATCTGAGATATGGTTGGAATTTTAAGTGAAGAAGACATTGGTTCCAATATTAAATATATCATTAACTCAATTTAGTTAAATATATTTAGTCTAACATTGAATGAATATTTTAAGTATAATTAATGTTTATTCGTAGAGACTTTCTTTGTGCCCGAGGGCACGAAGTGAAAAAAAAAAAAACAAAAAACAAAAAACAAAAAAAAAACAAAGGCTTTTTCTAAGCTTTTGGAAAGAAATAGAAAAGGAAAGCAAAACTTTTGTGATTATTTATAATTAGCCCATATTTGGGAAGCAACATTACTCATTTAATTAGCCATATAGACTGTATTAAATTGATAGAACTAATCAAATGACCTATAAAAAGGGTGGAACTAATCAAACTGGTAGCAAAATTTACAACCATAGTGCTGGAAAAACCCATTTTCTAGATAGACAATAGAATATAACAAATACGCTCCCTAGATTTTAAAAAAAGTGCAAGTGATAATACATTTCTTGAGACTTGAATTATGAAATCCATTGTTAAAACACACTTCCTAAACTTCAATTTTATGTGATTTTTCACTCATATTATATCAGTTTGATTAGTTTAATGAAAGCCATTTGATCAGAGTCACGGAAAGAAAAAAAGAAAAACCTATAAAAAAAAATAAACTCTAAGAATATATGTATAATATGGGAAGTTTATATTCCAATATTTTTATTTTGAAAAAATCAGTCCACTGATTTAGTTTATCTCCCAAGATTTGTGTTTTGTATTTACTATTAGATATGTATATATTCAAATTCAAATTAACTTAGGGAATTCTTTTTTGTGCTATAAAACAAAATAATAATAAAAAAAAACAGTCTAATGATTTAGTTTTACCTAAGATTTATGTTTTGTATTTACTGAAGTTGACAATTTGGATATTGACATGTATTTATTCAAATTCAAATTAATTTAGGGAATTCCTTTTTAATTTAGAGTTTTAATAGGATACAATGCAATATTGAATGGGATTAACTATTTTTGGTGGACAATCAATCCGACGGTCTGAAATATCTAAACTTGTCTCAATGGTCAAGATTAAAAGTTACTAACTTGAAAGGGACCCACACCGCTCTATTTTATTATATAGATATGTATAAAAATATCAGGTCAAAGTCAAGCCTCGCCACCTCAGCAAAGAGAAACCGAGTCATCTTAAAATTAGGTTGACAACTCAACCCTCCTGACCAGTTGTGCAGAACCGCCCGGTGCAGTCCATAGCTCGGGAATTCGTTCCAGATTGGCCCTACGTGGTCGCACTCCAAGAAGGTGTGACTGCTTGCCCAGCAAGCCTCCAGACAGTTTCCTATCCCAGCTGAAGGACTAATGGAAAGAGCAAGTAGTTTCCTAAACCACTTAGGAAACTCTCCTTGAATCATGTGAACCAATTGTAATTAGATTGGGTTTCCTAATCTGATAATTTACCTTGTACGGGTGGCCTCTTGCACATATAAAAGATGTCCCTCACCCCCTGTAAAGGAGATCACATTCTTAACCTAGAGAATAGCAAATTACATCACTATTACACATATACCGATCAGTTTCTGGTAGTGTCTCTCGTCTTGTTGGCTCACCAACAGCCGCCGGTGATCTGTTAGTGAAGCGCACCGAAGGACACGTGGACGGAAGTCATCTCATTAAAGGGGTCGAACCACATACAAATTACCTGTGTTCATCCCTCTCCCTCTAAGTTATCCTTACCCAGATTTTGGCATCATCAGTTTGGCGCCGTCTATGGGAAACGACTGCTTTCCCCGAAAACAAATCCTTGACTGATCAACATGCCTCCAAGAAGGGTAAGAACACCAATGCTCCAACAAGACGGAGAACTCACAAGCTAGGCGACCGGCCGCCTCCATGACCTCTGAGCAGGTCACTGCGGCTCTCGCGCAACTCCTTGAAGACCACCGGCAAACTTAGCAATAGATCGAAGCACTGCTGGCCCGACAGGACAAGCCATCTCAAGTCGATGATCAGCACGGGAATAGTGTGCCTGATCAAGAGCCAATCAAACCCTGAAGGTGTGCCTACACTGAGCCATTGTCCCCGTCGATAAGGGGATAGCTCGGGAATGACAAGCGTAGCCGGGCTCCCGAACGGACCCAACAACGCGCCCGAGGCCTCCCGCGCCGAACAGGGGATGCCCGAGACATCATCAATAGCAGGAGCGCTGCCAGAGAAGAAGAACAAAGGCAAAACGCCCGGGATTCGGTCAGAGATCCCCCGACTATTGGCCGCCAGGATCTCAGGCACATGATTACCTGGAGCCAGAGCTAGGTTTCATCCCCAAGGACCACGCACTTTGAGGAAGAAACCTCATCATCTGACACAGCACACTGCGTGGATACGGAGAAGAGGACCGATTAGAAGGATGTCAAGGCCCAGATTGAGGATTTGTATAAACAAATTGAGCAGCTAAGCCGCAAGCCGCGCCATGATCACACCAACACTGAGACCGAGTCCCCCTTTACCGTCTAGGTCACAGGGTTCCCCGTCCCGCAGAAATTCAAGCCATCGTATCTTGGCACCTCCGACGGTTCGGGAAGCCTGGTGAACTATATACGATCTTATAAAGCCCAGATGGCACTGGTCACTACCGTTGACGATCTACTGTGTCTGGCCTTTCCAAGCACCCTCAAAGGGCCAGCCACACAGTGGTTCCATGCTCTTAAACCCTGGATTGTCGATAACTTTAAGAAGTTGAGCAAACTCTTCATCAGCCAGTTCTTAGAAATACAAGACCGATCGCAACCGAATACGCAGCTGTTGACTGTTAAGCAGTACAAAGTGGAATCCCTAAAAGAGTACGTTGACCGTTTCAATCAGCAGAGGCTTCAAATCCGCCACCTAGACAAAACGGTCACTATTATGGCCTTCTACTCGGGAATTCAACATACCAAAGCTGCTACGTCGTTCCACCGAGACCGGCCGGTAACCCTGGTGGAACTCTCGGAGAGGGTCAGGAAGTACGTCGACACGAAGGAATTCCTCAAGACCAAGATCGCCAGCTTCGCACGAGATGAGTCCCTGGGGTCAAAGCGCGAGCGCTCTGAGAGGGGCCGGGAAAGAAGTCAAAGCAGGATCAGCAAAAAGGTGGTCGGGATCAGGCCCCAATCACCTTCACTCCACTTTCCTGGCCTATCCACGAGGTCATGGCCACCGCGGAGACTCAAAGGCTGCTCCAACAACCAACAAAGCTAAGGAGCCCGCCCGGTAAGAGAAACTGGGACAAATTCTGCCAGTACCATAAAGATCATGGCCACGACACGGAGGACTATTTCAAGCTTAAGATCACCATCGAGAAGATGATCAAACAGGGTCACCTAGCCGAGTTTGTAGCGGCAGATAAGAGACCTCGGCAAGATGCCCGAGTGCCCGAGCCGCTACAATCCCTTGGGCAAATCAACGTGATCTCCGAAAGAACTTTGGGGTAAGGGGATTCACAGTCGGCCAAGAAGAGGCATGCCCGGGCATCCTGGTTGGATGTCTGGCATGTCTAATCCATCAACTCCCCACCGACCGATGTGCTGACCTTCTAGACCAATGATGTAGAGGACATGCACTGTCCTCACGATGATCCATTAGTAGTGACGCTTTCTATAGCAAATTATATGGTTAAGAGGGTATTAGTAGACACGGGCAGTTCCTCTGACATTCTGTTTGTTTCAGCGTTCGACCAGTTTGGACTATCAAGAGATCGGCTCCGGCCTGTAGCCACTCCCCTGGTAGGTTTCAATGGATCAAGCACCCAACCATTTAGGACAATCGGGCCCCAATTCTCATGGGGATTTACCCCCAATAGGTCACCATACTAGCAAACTTTGTGGTGGTAGAGGCCCCATCGACCTATAATGTCATCTTAGGGAGACCAATGCTCAATAAGGCCAGGGCGGTTGTGTCAACATATAGCGTAGTGGTCAAGTTTTTGACCCCTAACGATCCCGGGAGCTTACGAGGGAATCAAGCAACCGCCCGGAGTTATTACGTTAGCTCCTTACGCCAGGAAGCCATTACAGAAACATTGAGCGTCCAGGAGATGGACCCAAGGGACAAAAGCGATGGAACGGGCCCTGTAGAAGAGCTAGAGTATGCAGCGCTAGACCCTGAGCTTCCCGATCAGTTCGTCAGCATTGGGGACAACTTGCAACCGGACCTCAAGAAGGAGTTGATCATGTTCTTGCAACAGAGTCAGGACATCATCGCTTGGAGCCATGAAGACATGCTTAGGATTAACCCCCGGATTATATCCCACAGTCTCAACATCAACCCAAACTCTCGACCGGTCAAGTAAAAGAGACGGGGCATGGCTCCAGAGAGACAAGCGGTAGTGCGTGAAGAGATTGAAAAACTCCTTAAGCAAATTCCATCAAAGAACTATCCTGACTGAATGGCAAATGTCGTGCTAGTCAAAAAAAGCAACGGGAAGTGGAGAATGTGTGTAGATTTCACTGATCTAAACAAGGCATGTCCCAAAGATTGCTATCCACTGCCCAGGATAGACCTCCTTATAGATTCAACGGCGGGCCATTCGCTCCTTTCATTTATGGATGCCTACTCCAGGTACAACCAGATCAGCATACATCCCGGGGATGAGGAAAAGACCTCATTCATCATGGACCAAAGCGCGTACTATTACAAAGTGATGCCTTTCGGCCTTAAAAATGCCAGGGTGATGTATCAACGCCTGGACAATCACACGTTCAAAGATCTGATTGAAAGTTCAATGGAAATGTACGTTGATGACCTCCTGGTCAAAAGTCGAGACGAGTCCGACCATCTCGAGCACCTGGCCGGGGCCTTCAGCATCTTAAGGAAGTTCGGGATGAGGTTAAACCCGGCCAAGTGCACATTTGTCATCTCGTCCGGGAAGTTCCTAGGGTACCTAGTCAGCAGACGGGGAATTGAAGCAAACCCCGAGAAGATTCAAGCCATCATCAACATGCGGTCACTGAGGTCAACAAAAGAGGTTCAGAGTTTAGCCGGATGGGTAGCCAAATTGAACAGATTCATCTCCCGAGCTAGCGACCGGTACCTGCCATTTTTCAAGATCTTCACAAGGCTTTTCAATGGTCAGAAGAGTGTGAGTAGGCCTCCAGGAACTCAAGAAGTACCTGGCGTCGCCCCATCTGCTCTCAACACCAGTACCAGAGCAGGAATTATTCTTGTATTTGGCGGTGTCACCTTCGGCAGTAAGCTCGACCCTTATCCGCGAAGAGCACGGGATACAATTTTCGGTATATTATACTAGTCGAGCACTCCAAGGCGCCGAAAGCAGATATTCCCACATTGAGAAGTTGGATTTTTCCCTCATCACCTCTGCCCGGAGACTCCGTCCCTACTTCCAGGCCCATGTCATCGTGGTTCTTACAGATCAGCCACTACATCGAATCCTAAGCAGGCCCGAGACATCCAGGAGGATCGTTAAATGGGCACTAGAGCTAGAAGAGTTCGAGGTCATTTACCGACCCCGAAAGGCTATCAAAGGACAAGCTGTAGCAGATTTCCTAGTGGAGTTTACATACCCAGAAGAGGCACTCGAACAGCTCGACACACCGATCCTATCGCCTGGTCTACAGCCTGACATCCTGACCTAGGTACTGTATATTGACGGATCATCCAATAAACATGGAAGCAAGGCAGGGATCATCCTGACAATACCCGATGGGATCCAGTTAGAGTATGCCTTGCGATTCGAGTTCAGGGCCTCTAATAATAAGGCCAAGTACAAAGCCCTACTGGTTGGATTACAGTTGGCTACATCAATGGGTGCACAACAAGTCCAGGGGTACAGTGACTCACAACTCATAGTCAATCAAGTATGAAGCTGACCCAAGAGTATGAAGCTCAGGAAGACAACATGATAGCTTACTTGGCCCTTGTCCAAACAGTCTCAAAGAAACTCAGAGGCTTCTCCATCATGCAGATCCCAAGGGAAGAGAATATGAGAGCCGATCGGTTAGCCCACCTTGCCTTGTCCTCCGAGTCAGACTTGCCCCGGGATAAGGATAGAATACTTACCCGAGCCAAGTGTGATCAACTCGGAGGGCTTGGAGGTTGAACCGATCGCTTCAAGTCCCAGCTTGACGGATCCGATCACAGCTTTCCTCATAACTGGTACTTTACCGAACCAGAAGGAAGAAGCCCACTGGGTAAAGTACTGGGTGACGAGGTACCACCTCGTTGATGGCGTACTCTACAAAAAGGGGTTCTCATTCCCGTATCTCCGATAAGTACATCCTACGCAGGTCCAAGCAATATTGCATAAAATCCACAAAGGAGTATGTGGAAGCCACATAGGAGTTCGGGCACTATCCCGAAAAGCCCTGCTATAAGGCTATTATTGGCAGACAATGGCCCGGGACTCCCAGGAATATGTCAAATGATGCGATAAATGCCAAAGATACTCCCCCATGATCAACTGCCCAAGAGAGCCCCAGACACCAATACTCAGCCCCTGGACGTTCGCTCAATGGGGCATCGATATTGTTGGTCCCCTCCTGATGGGGAAAGGACAAGTCAAGTTCGCTATCATCATCGTGGACTATTTTACTAAGTGGGTAGAAGCCGAGCCTTTGCCTACAATCACCGAGAAGAAGATGGAAACCTTCATTGAGAGAAATATCCTCAGCTGGTTCGGCGTTCCCAAGGTCCTAGTCAGGGATAACGGGAGGCAGTCTGATACCCCAGTCTTCAGGTAATTCTGCTCGGGATATGGGATATCCAATCACTACTCTTCACCCGAGCACCCTCAAACCAACGGACAAGCCAAGGTGATAAACCGGACTGATCTATATTCAATCAAGACCAGGCTCAAAAATGCCAATGGGCTTTGGGCAGAGGAATTACCAACCCTTCTGTGGGCTTACCATACCACTCCCCGAGCAACAACGGGCGAAACACCATCTCACTTACCTACGGGCTTGAGGCAGTGGTCCCCACGGAGCTCGGGTTACCTACCTATTGAGTGGCAAATTTTTGCGAGCAGGGAAATGAAGGAACCCTCAGAGGAGAGCTTGACTTGATAGAGGAAAAAAGAGATCGGGCATATCTGAAGTGGCAGCCTACAAGCAGAGGGTATCCCGATATTTCAACAGCAAGGTGAAGTACCGCAGCTTTCAGGTGGGAGATCTCGTTCTTAAGGCAGTGAATCAGTCTACCAGAATCCCAAGCCACGGAAAGTTAGGGCCAAACTGGGATGGACCATACAAGATTATCCAAGTCACCCGGACGGGTACATACTGGTTACAGACTCTGGACGGTAATGATCTATCTCACCCATGGAACGTGCAATACCTCCGCATGTACTTTTCAGTGACACTTAGATAAGGGCAAGTTAGCATTGGTTAGGAAATTTGTAGCTCTACTTGAGCATTTATTACGATTTTTTAAAAAAGAAATAAAGATTTTTTTGATTTTGCAACAAGATGTGATCCCTACCAGTGTGATGTGCACAAAAGACCTCGGCTCAACTCCTGAGGTACAAAAGACCTCGGCTTGATACCCGAGGCAAAAGACCTCACCTCGATGCCCAAGGCAAAAGACCTCGGCTTGACACCCAAGGCAAAAGACCTCGGTCTTAAATCCGAGGCACTAGCTTCGCTTAGGCCCCCAACCGACGATGGGGACAAATACCCCTAGGCGGCTGATAATGGCAAGCCTCAAAAGACGCTACAACCACCCATATTTCAGGTCGGTTACCCATGGTCAATCCCGTCATTAAACGCCCGCCTTAGCAAAAGCTTGGGGAGCAGGGGGATACTGGTGTTTAACTCCGGACCAAAATAGGCAATCACACTGAGCATTCAACAAAACACGGGGCTAGCCATGTGATGCCACAGTTAGACAGACCCGAGTACCTACAGTGTCCAAAAAAACAGCTCGAGAAATAACAGGACCCAAAATTCTACATTATACCGAGCATGACCTATAATACAGGTCTCCAAAAAGACCAAGTGTTCTCCACCGGTCACAGTCATAAGCTTTTGCTAAGGCAGGGTTTCCATAGGACGTATAACCGATCAGGCACAGGCAATCACAAACAGGCAAGTACAAACAAAGTACAGCAATAAACAGTTAACAGAAAAGACCTTTTCCTTAATTAGTAAAACAGTTTGTACATTGCCTGAGGGGCAGTTGTAGTAGCCTCCCCCCCCCCCAAAAAAAAAAAAAAAGAATCTGACTTCCCTATGAACAGGGAATGGTTGGTGGGCCCACAAGAATTCGTGAAGAGTGAGCTCATACCCGAAGACTTGAGGCCAGAGAGAGATCGACTCCATCAGAAACCTCCACCCATTCGGGGGCAACTGCCTGGGGGCAATCCCGAGGTAAATCAGAAGGTCTCAGGCGACGGGGTGGAGGGGAATGCGAAAACCAGCCATGAGGGTATCCTCATAGAGGGTGACAAAGCCTGACTGGTAGAGGTGGGCTCCGCTAGGGTTGACGGCCAAGGAGCATTCGCCAGGAATGGCATACCTATCCCTGATCAGGCCAAGGTCCTGGGTGCGCAATGTGGACGAAGTAGACTCACAAGCGAAGACAACCCTGGGGTCATGCTCTCCCGGTGTCTCATCGCCCGGGCTGCACGAAACGGAGGCTACGGGGGCCTCCTGGTCTAACTCGTCATCCGACACTCGGATCGGGACCCTACCCTCACTGTGGTGGTCCGACGGTTTAGCGGACGGTGGGTCCAAGCTCGTATCCGGCGTCTCGGACCGCGATTGTTCATCCTCCGACCGAGAGGAAGAATCAACGCTAGAATAGCACATCTCTGGTCTTCTTACAGTGGAATGGGGGAATAAGCGACGACCTTGATATGGGTCCGGACCCCGACTGACCAGCACGACCGGTCATCCCCCTGGTAGGATCCTGGCCTCCTTCCTAGACTGTTTTCCAGATCAATGCTAATTTTCAATCCTCATCCAATGAAGCATCGCATCAGCCTTGAAAATAGGGGGCAGCTGATTTGTACAAAAATATCAGGTCAAAGTCAAGTCTCGCCACCTCAGCAAAGAAAAGCCGAGTCATCTTAAAATTAGGCTGACTACTCAACCCTCTCGAGCAGTTGTGCAGAACCGCCCGGTGCGATCCCCAGCTCAGGAATTCGTTCCAGACTGGCCTCACATGGGCACACTCCAAGAAGGTGTGACTGCTTGCCCAACAAGTGTCCAGACAGTTTTCTATCCCAATTGAAGGGCTAATGGAAAGAGCAAGTAGTTTCCTAAACCATTTAGGAAACTCTCCTTGAATCATGTGAACCAATTGTAATCAGATTGGGTTTCCTAATCTGATAATTTACCTTGTACGGGTGGCCTCTTGCACCCATAAAAGAGGTCCCTCACCCCTTATCGCATTCTTAACCTAGAGAATAGCAAATTATATCACTATTACGCATATACCCTATCGGTTTCTGGTAGTGTCGCCCGTCTTGTTGGCTCACCAACAGCCGCCGGTGATCTGTTAGTGAAGCGCACCGATGCACACGTAGACGTAGGTCACCTCATTAAAAGGCCACATACAAATTACATGTGTACATCCCTCTCCCTCTAAGTAATCCTTACCTGGATTTTGGCATCATCATCATCATCATATATATATATATATATACGGAACCTTTCTTATGAGGATCCACAACTTAATAAGTTGCAGACTTCTGTTTTCAGCTAGAGGAATGTTTGGGCCACACCCATTCACTCCTAAAAAGTCCACACCCTGAGGTGGGCTAATGAAAAGAGAGATAGAGACTGCGGGGTCCACTGTCAGTCTCTTCTCATTGGTCCACCTCAGGGTGTGGATACCTTTTTGGGTGTAGATGGGTTTGGCCCTGGCATTGTTGTTTCAGCTATTGGATCCAGTTTTCATTAAGGGCATTGTCGTAATTTCACAGGATCCAGTGGTTGAAAACAGAAATCCGCAATTTAATAATTTGCAGACTAAAAGCAAAATCTATTATACATATAAAAAATTTTGAATTTTCGCTTTAAAAATTATTTGCATTACTCCAAATTCTTTGTGACTATAACCCTGTTTGGGAAAGCTTCCAGAATTGCCCCATTTGTGCGGAAAGAAAATTTCCATTTTTATTTTTCTTGTGGTTCTGCACAATTGGTTTTGTTATTATCGCAATGAAAAAAAATAAATGTTTGAGTTCTTAATTGTAGCTTATGCGTATGGTTCATAGAGGTTGACCTAAATAATGACCGAATATTTGTAGGTTCTATAATGTAGTCTGATGAGTTAGTATCAGGTACTTTAAAAATATTAATGTTGTATCTACATAAAAATTTGGAAGTTAATTTATATTAGCACTTAATTTGCAATATATTTATATTTTTTTGACAAATTCACGTACATTTACACGGGTTATCGACTAGTATTACCGCTAAAACTAAATGGATATAACATATTATAGTATATAATTTTAGAATGCAAAATAGTTAACTGAAACAAATTAAAAATATTCATATAACCTCATGTCAAATGTATTAAAAACGGGCAAAAAAATATTATATAAGAAAAAAGCCAAAAAAAAAACACTTTTAATTACACATCTATCTCCAAAAAAAAGAGGGATTCAGCTAGGCTATGTAATTAGGTATGAGATTTGGATAAAGATGACATTAATTATTAAATAGGGACTAACAATGTAATTGTGTGTATATAAAAGTTCTTATCTAAAGTGCTAAATTCATAGTTTTGAGAAGTCAGGATTTTTGATTTCTCCAAATGAGTATTCTAGAGATCTTCTTGTCAAGAAATCAATTCTCAAACCCCACTAAACTATATATATATATATATTTTAAAAATCATTATAATGCATGAAAAAAAAAATGGCCAATTATATCTTCAATTTTTGGCCAAAAATCATTAGGGAGACTTGGTGTAAGACCCCTAAGATTCGGCTAAGTTGAACTAAAGGACAAGTCATAATCAAAAACCTACACAAGGACACACTCTAAAAAAAAAATCCCTCTCAAAGTCTTCTAAAATTTTAACTTTCCCTCTTAGTCCTATAAAATTTTAAATTTTACTCTAAATGAAAAAATTGCCCATGAAACCCTAAGAGACCACCACCACCACCATCTCTCTTCTCTCTCCTCTCCCTCCATAGCCACCACCACCATCTCTCTCTCCTCCCCATCCATAGCCACCACCATCACAATCACCACCACCATAGCCACCATCTTCTCTCCTCCCCCTCCATAGCCACCACCACAACCTTTTCTCCTCCGCCCTCCATAGCCACCACCATCACAACCACCACCACCAGAGCCACCACTGGAGCTGTCGCCGCCGTCACCGGAGCTGGAGCCGTCGCTGTCACCGTCGCCACTACCACTAACTCTCTTCTCTCTCTAACTTTCTCTCTCCTCCCCCTCCTTAGCCACCACCTCCACCACCATCTCTCTCTCCTCCCCCTCCATTGCCACCACCACCGCCGGCCACACAAAATTCATAGCCAACTTCTTAAGAGAAATTTCTCTTAAGATGGTAAAAATGTTGAGTGAAGGTGGGATTACAACCATCTGATGATGCATCTTCTATATACCCCTCAAATGCAGACAAATACGTAAACATTGTCAATACCGATACATATAGCTATAAGTATCGAAACCAAATTTAGCACTTACCAAGTAACCCTACTACATTGGCTGTACCTTCATTGACAATAACAACCTTCTTTGACTTTTCAGCACATCTATGAGCATCCATTTTTAGACAGTGTTCTTGATAATTAGATATTGGAGTAACAAATGAAGCCTCAAAGATATTACTAAGCCATAAAATTGAGTGACTGCTGCCCGCTACCAACTCGGCATGCTTAGTCATCATTTCATCCCTCTTGGATGGTTGCCGGAGGTGCTAGTGGCGGTCGTCGGAGGTCGTCGGAGATGGTAGTAGTGGTCATAGGAGGTGGAAGTGGTGGTGGCCGGAGGCTAGACATGGGTAGTGACAATGATGGCTAGTGTTTGATAATAAGGTTAGATGATGAAGATGCGGATATTTTAGTCTCAAAAAAACTTAGGAGTAAAAATCAAGTTGTTTTATTAAGTGTCCTTCATTCCAATTTAACTTGTCTTAATGCCCTTTACACCAATTTTCCCAAATCATTATTACTATCAGATTTTTCTGACACCCGGCCATAACTAAGAAAATCAAACCAAAAAGTTGGTTTTACAAATTCGGTCATGAAATAACAAATCTGGAGTAATTAGGATTTGGATTAATCTTCTAAATTTGGATTTGGATTCGGAATAATTTCGATTCGGTCATTCATAAGTTCTATTTTTGGCCAAAAAATCAGATTTTAATGCAAATTCATTAGTGAAACCCAACCAATAATTAAAATGTAAAACCAGATGGGTTTTAGACGTTACAAATTTCATTGAAATTTTTTTTTTAAAAATTCCGTTACAGTAATAAAATTTTGAAAATTTGGGGTTTGAATTAATCTTCCAAATTACCTAAAATTAGTTGTATCTATAATTCTGTACTATATCTTCTTTAAAAAAAAAATTTAATAAATAAATAAACAATGTTGTCCTATAAACAGCTGCACCTACTTCTTTTACAGTTGGTTATTGCATGACAAAAACCAATATTCCTCCAACATTAGCAATAGAGTTACCCAAACCGGACTCAAATAAAGACAAAGGTTTGTCATATATCAGTACATATTTTGTGTTTATCAAAGTTATTTGGTGAGTCCATGTTATGAGGTTATTGGTAGTCAAAGAGACATTAGCCAGTGCCCTAAACGCTACGCTATATAAAATGTTAAATTATTAGTACTCATTTTTGTATGACCATTAGTCAAAAAGATTTTTTATATATATATATATATATATATATATATGTGGATCACAAAAGTGGTATGGTAAAAAAAAAAAAGAAAAAGAAAAAGAAAAGCTTGGGAGACAGAAAATGATTACTCATATTGCATTGGCTAGAGTGACAGTTCAATGACGGTAATTAGAATCGCCATACAAATGGTCAAATAAATTGATTTATTTAATTTTTGATAAGAAACTTAATAAGTGCACATAACTCAAGTTCTCGAAAAAACATAGTTGGAGAAGATTGAGCGTTCCAGTAGGTATATTTACTAATTGGAAATTGTGGTAATTAAAGATGGTGAAATAATTAAATTTATTATGGGCATGCAAACCTATGTAAAAATGAATTATACTATGATGACGCTTCGTCTTAAACTATGGTTCAATTTTTTTTACAAAAATATAATCTAAATAAAACGGAATACAAAGATGAATTAGCATAGTCTTGATTACTCTTGTTAAAATTAAAGGATATTGATATTGTTACCATAAAGTAGATTTGTCGTGACAAATAGAACACTGATTGGAATACAAAGAAAGAAAGTACCCCAAAAAAATAGAGGAAAAATAAATATATATATATATATATATATATATATATCCAACTTTGTAACGGCAACTTGCTGTTAGTATTAATTTTCTTACTGCTAGAAAATTCTAAAATAGCTAGAGATTAAAATTACTAACGGAATTTATAAATTCCGTATGGAAATTCACTGTCACAAATTTGTAACGGAAATTCACTGTTAGAAAACAAAAAACCTCTGTGTTAGTAATTTGGCTAAATGGTGTAGTGGATCTCTTACAACAGTAAACAAAATAGAAACTCTAAACCCTCCAAATTTAAAAATATGCTCATAGAAGACCCTCAAAACTCCGTTCGAATGGCAAGTGAACATTAGTGTCTGCCCGTTCTCCCCTTTTCAATTCCCAATGAAGTTACCGGATGATCGAACACTGGCCTTTTGGATCTCATCTTACGTCAAAATCACCGTGGCGAGGCGATCGATAGGTGTTAATATAATTCCAACAGATATTTAACTTACCACATTAATTGTTTGCACTTGTGGAGCTAGCTTGTAGCACAGTTGGGTGTTCATATAGGATGTTCAAAAAACTAATCTTCTTCTTTTCAAAGCAAAACACTTTTATCTTTCAATTAAAGAGCTTTAGAAAAGAAAAAAAAAAAAAAACATACACTTAATTTGACTGTCTGGATACTTTTTATTTCCTATCTTCTTTTACCTTCTCTCTACCCATGAGTCATATGAGTAAGTCTATTGTGAGAAGTTTTTCATATGAGAATGTGGATTTTAACCGTTAGATGAACATCTGGTCATAAGATTCCTAAGAATCTGGAGATGCATTTATTACTAGATGTTTATCCAATATTTAAAATCCGTCTTCTCGTATGAAAAGTTGCTCACTATAGACTTGCCCGAGTCATATTGATCCCTTAAAAACCTATCTCGTATAAAAAGTTGCTCACTATAGACTTGCTCGAGTCATATTGGTCCCTTGAAAACCTGTCAAGATGATTCAACTGAAAAGGACATGTATGTACCACCCTGCTCATCCTATCATAATATGCTCCTGTAATATTGTATATCACATGAATGGCAATTATCCCATTAATTATAAATATGTTGTCCACTTTTTGTTAGGTAACCTAGGGTTTGATGTACTATAGTGGACTATCATTAAACACACCAACAATTCATGATTTCCCTTAGCATGTCATGTTTGGGTGTTCTAGTCATGTATATGTATATATATATATAAGGGTATTGAAATAATTTTATGTACTGATAATTAAATCCAACAGCTGTAAAGGACTAGGGCTATAGCCCTCAATTTTCAAAGTTCAACACTTTAAATATTTGTCCCGTTCCATTTTCATAGTTCAACACCTTATTTTTCGGTTCAATTTTCGGTTTTGCACTACACGTATCTTATGAAAACCGATCAATTCGGTTCGGGAATTCGGTTTAATCGGTTTTTGTTTCACCCCTATCAACCCCCGACTAAAAACCATGGCTTCGCACTTAGGTTTTAGTGGACATACGAGTTTCAATATACATTTATTGAATCTTTCATCCCCAAATACAAAATCATACTCATACTATATGCTTTTTTCAAAGCATGAAAATGCAAACACAAAAAAAAACAACCATTTTAACTTATAATCTATACTTCAACTTTTTCCACTAAAACATAATTTAAACATGAAACATCACAAATAATATATGAAACACATCTCATGTGATTAATTGCTCACTTGAATTCTTGAAAACAACACTCAAGGAATGAACTGATCATCTTGGTACTCCTCTTGGTTCTGGTACCCATCCATTGAATACTTCTTATTCTCATAAGTATTCTCATTATTCCCATAATACCCCTTGGTATTGTAGTTAACCCCTCTTGAGTTCTGGTACCCATTGTTGTAATTACTCTCAAGGTTAAGGTCATAAAAGTACTTTCCATTATCCAAGAACCTTGTGTCACTCATGCCTTTCTTCTGTGTACCACTACCACTGTCGTAGTTGTTGTAGGTGGCACCTCCACTATATTGGTTGTTTCCGGCGGGTGTGGTGGAGTACTCTCTCTTTCCCAATTGGGTATTGTAAAATTGGTTGTTTTCGTTGGGATTGTAAGTGTAGCCGCCGCCGTTGTATTGGTTGTTTCTGGCGGGTGTGGTGGTGTACTCTCTGTTCCCAAACTGGGCATTGTAATTAACATCTCCGCCGTTAAATTGGTTGTTTCCGTTGGGTGTGGCGGTGGTGTAGCCCTTTTCCGTGAATTTTGGGACGGTGAAGCCTTGTGGGTCGATCTCGGTCTCAAATTCTTCATTGTGGTAGTAATTGTTGGTGTTAGTGGTGGGGACGGTGGTGGGGGTGGTGGTGGACGGAGGAAGCTGGCCGGACTCGTGGCCGTAGAGGCCATAGCCATTTTGGGGGATAAAGTTTGGATCTTGGAACTCCTGGTCTTGTTTGTTTTGGGGCTCTTCTTTGTTTGGGATTACTACTCCATTTTCTTTGACATTGTTGATGGGGGTGGTGGTGGTGGGAATGGTGGTGGTGGTGGTGAATTTGTTGAAGAATTGGCTGTCTCTGGCATGGATTTGGAGAGAGGACGAGAGAGAAAGCAAGAACAGGAAACAGAGGAATTTGGGTGAGAAAGCCATGGTTAGAGAGAGAGAGAGAGAGATTTGTGTTGGTTAATTGGTTGAGTGTAGTGTTGTGAACTTGTGGTGGTCTAAGACTTTTTATAGAGCCCTCTCTCTCTCTCTCTATCTCTCTCTCTCTCTCCAATGTTTTCTACACATTAGGTGCAATTTGGGGACAGGGGAATGAATGCTTTATGAGTGTGGTCCGTTTAGCAATACCACTTTTAAGAAGATTGATCATTTCCTCTAATTTCGTTACTAATTTATGTTAATAGACAATTGTGTTCACATAGTATTATGACAACATTACTATGTATTTACTATTTACACTGTATATATTACTGTAGTCTTTATTAGTGAATATGAACCTCTTATACTGAAATGATGATTTATTTACCCCATTCCAACAAAAAAAAAATGATGATTGACGATGTTACATGATAGGTTTTTATTAAGGTAATAGATAATTTTTTTTTTCTTTTTAAATTTTTTATACTTATTTGGATCTGGACGGTATACGCACACACACGCACACTTCAATCTCAATCCAACCCCAAAGCCTCACACTGGCCCACAGCAAAGCTCAATAAAGGCAACTCATTCGCTTTCCGATTGAAGAATAACTGGAGGCAAGCAACTAAAATCCCCTCTGAAGATTCGAATACTCTCCCTCCCTACTAAGAAGAGAGAGATTATTCCAATTGAGATACAGCTGCTCGGCAAGGTAATAGATAATCTAATACGTTTATGCATTATATCATATTCATTGTATTAATGTATTAGATAATATATCATATCATAAAATATCAATTGATAATATAATTTCATTATACACTAGAACAATAGATAATATCATATCATAATATGTATTTATGTATGTATATATATATTGGGAAATGTTAAATAATGGCACATGTTAAGGAGGTTAAAGTAGTAATATAAATATATATATATATATATATATATGAGAATCCACACTGATAAAAAATTAAGTGTGAATATCATTGATTTATTTATATTTTTGACTGACTTTAACTCCTTAACATGTGTTAATAGAACCCAAATATATTAAGATAAAATAAGATACTTTATGTATTATAAAATATTTTATCTTAATCATATCTTACTATATATATATATATATCATATAATAGATACATTAGATACATTTACATCTTTTTTTTATTATGGAAAAGTGAGAATTTTATATCAAAACTCAAGGAGTTACAAGTTCAGACAATGCCAAAGATTGAATACATTGAGATAAGGCATCAAAGAAAATGACATCCGCTCGATGCACTTTCGCATAATGTGCAAGCTCGTGGGTCACCTTATTGCCATCCCGACACACATGAGAAATATCAACAACATGTATTCGGGAGAGGAACTGTTTAGAAGCTTCGATAATATGACCAAAGGGGTTAAGACAAGGACCAGAATCCTGAAGAAGGTTAACCACATTCAACGCATCCAGTTCAATAACATCACAAAGAAGACCGGCTTCTTCAACCGCCTCACAAGCCCGTAACACTGTCATGGCCTCACACGCAGCGGGGTCCAAAAGATCCTGCCCAAACAAAGAAAAACCGAAAACAACATGGCCTCTATGATCACGAACCACACCTCCGACTCCATACCCTCCCAACTCCTCAAACCGTGCACCATCAACATTGAGCTTTAGTTTATCCTAGGCAAGGGCAGCCCACTCCACCAAGCTCAACCTTCCATTCGTAGAAGCCCGACTCTCGTGCAGTTGTGGCAATTCAGCACAGTCACGTTCAGTAAAATCACCCACCCCGGAGGCCGTAGTTCCCTCTCCATCAAACACTGCTTTATTTCTATCACCACAAATTGCCCAAGCGGTGATCGGAAATAAACAGGCTCGATCCATCAGCTCCACTTGAAAAACTTGATTAAGCCAATCTTCCATTCTCAAACGATTCCCAAACTTTACATGACTTTGGGAGAAGTGGGGAGACCGCACCTCCTTGGAAAACCAGCACCCACTCAAGGCATGTGTCACAGATTCGACCTCTCCACACCGAATACATCTAGGTGAAATGTCCACACCTCTCTGTGTCAGGTTCAAGTTACACGGAACAAAATTATGAAAAATGGACCAGCCAAAGGCTTTTATTTTGGCGGGGATCGACAAGTCCCAAAGTCTTTGCCACAGAAAGCCATTGCCTTGTCCTGAAGAATCTCCTCTTCCAGCCTCCTCCCTTTTCATCTGCATACCCACATGGTAAGCCAATCTAACAGTGAACAAGCCCCTCCTATCCCAATGCAAAATAAAAGAGCCCCCATGTGCTGTCCTGTGAACAGGAAGACTGAGAATAGCATTTCCCTCATGTGTCAAAAAAATTGTTCTAAATAGCGAAAACATTCCAAGTGCCTGAGTGCCCATCAATAAGGTCTGCAACTTTACTATGCTTCACTTCATACCATAAGGGAGAGATAGGTAAAAAAGAATGTGGGATAGGGATCCATGGATCAAAACCCACTCGAACGCGACTTCCATCACCAATCCTCCACCGACATCCCCTTCTAAATATATCCATAGCCCCCCAAATACTCCTCCATGTAAATAACGGATGTGAGCCGAACTTTGCATGCATCAAGTCAGTATTGGGAAAATAACGAGATTTAAAAATGTGGAAAAACAAAGAATTTGGCATCTGAGATAATCTCCAAAGCTGTTTCGCAAGCAGAGCTTGGTTGAAAACAAGCAAATCCCTAAAACCCATACCCCCCCCCCCCCCTCTCTCTCTCTCTCTCTCTCTCTCTCTCTCTCTCTTTTGCTTCTACACAATTTTTCCCATGAGGCCCAATGAATTTTCCGTTTATCACCCGAGCTACCCCACCAGAAACGAGTTAGTTGACTTGAGATCTCATTACAAATAGAAAAAGGAAGTTAAAAACATGACATGGCAAAGGTAGGAATTGTCTGGGCAACCGCTTTAATGAAGACTTCCCTTCCCCCCTTAGACAAAAATCTTTCCTTCCAACCTTTAATTTTAGAAGCCACTTGATCCCGGATACTTGCAAAAATTTGCTTCTTGGTTCAACCGATAAGAGATGGAAGGCCCAAATACTTCTCGTGAGCTGCCAGCGAATCAACCTCCAAAATTGCCTTAATGTTGGTGGACACCGCCATCGACGTATTTGGACTTAGGAAAACACTGGACTTATTAACATTCAATTTTTGCCCCGAATCAACCTCATACTTATGAAGAATATTCATCAAATGTTGACATTCCTCTTCCTTTGCACGACAAAAAAGGAGACTATCATCCGCAAAAAATAAATGAGTGAGGCAGGGGCTATTTCTTGCAATTCTTACCCCCCCCCCCCCATCCCCCCAATATTTCCTCTAACACTTTCACGACTAAGAAAAGAAGAGAGAACATCAGCACATAAAATGAATAAATACGAGAAAATTGGGTCACCTTGTCTAAGTCCACGAGACGGCAAAAAACTGTTTGAAAGCTCCCCATTTAAAGAAATTGAATAAGACACCGATTGGATGCAAGTCATGATCAAATCCACCTACCTTTCACAAAACCCCAGTCTCAGAAGTGTCCCTTTAACAAAAACCCGTTCAAGGCGGTCATAGGCCTTGCTCATATCAAGTTTGAAAGCCATTTGGTAATTTTTCCCCTCAGTTTTAGATTTCAAATAGTGCATAGCTTCAAAAGCAATAAGGACATTATCTTAAATTAATCTACCAAGGACAAAGGCGCTTTGATTTTGCGTAGCAATTCCAGGTAAAATGATTTTGAGCCTATTTGCCACCATCTTAGAGATAACCTTATAAATTACATTGCAGAGAGAGATAGGCCGAAAATCGCTCACTCGCTTAGGATCCTTAATCTTTGGAATAAGAACAATGTGAGTATGGTTGATATTGTCGGGGAGAACCCCATGAACAAAAAATTTATTCACCAAAGCAAACACATCATTACTCACAATATGCCAGAAGCGTTGATAAAACAAAGCGCACATACCGTCCGGACCCGGAGCTTTCGTAGGGCCCATTGAGAACAAAGCTTTCCTCACTTCCTCCATACAAACAGGTCTAGTAAGGCGAGCATTAGTCTCCTCCGAAACCCTTGGATCAACTGATGAAAGCAAATCATTCAAATCAGTAGGATAAGAAAATGTGAAAATGTCCTGAAAATATTCATTTGCCACCGCCTGGATATGATCCTTCGTGTCTCCCCAAACACCATCCTTGTCCATCAAACCTTCAATAAAATTCCTCTTCTAGCGCTGAAAAGCCTTTTTATGGAAATATGTTGTATTACGATCACCTTCTTTCAACCAAGCTTGCCGCGAGCGTTGTTTACACAAAATTTCTTCCCTTTCTAAAATAACATTAATCTCTGAAGATATGATTTGTTCAGCCACCAAGTTTTTAAGGGCAATTGGATTCCCCCTTAACTTAGCTAGGGCTTTACGCTTTTCCTTTAGCTGTCTATGGACATTGCCAAAAGTAGCACGATTCCAAATCTCCAAATTAGCCCCACATGACTTGATCTTATCCAAAATATCATCTCCAGCCAAACCACCATTCCACACTCCCAAAACCATGTCCTCACACTGATCATGACTCAACCACATAGCTTCAAACCTGAATCGCCTCCTACTTCTGGCTGGTCTAGCATGAGGGTCAAATAACTGAATAACAATAGGGGCATGGTCAGATGTGGGAGCAACCCGATGATAGATCATAGCTCTCGGGAACTGGGCGCTCCACCGGTCATTTGAAACAAAACAGTCAAGATGTTCCTGAATAAAATTCTACACCCCCTAATCACACTGCCAAGTAAAAATATTACCTCTGAATTGAAGATCATGGAGTTCACAAACATCAAGGGCATCGCGAAACATATTCTGCAATTTCATGTCAATGACGTTTCCCCCCTCCTTCTCCCATGAAAACAGAACCTGATTAAAATCTCCCCCCACAAGCCACGGAAGGTCCGAGGATAATTTCAACTGTTTGAGCAAATTCCAAGTGAGACATCCCTTGGACGCATCAGGATGCCAATAGAAGCCCATAAACCTCCACCAATCTTCCCTCGCACCCTCCTCGATCACAACATCAATATGATGAACCGACATACTCTGAAGAGAAACCACCAAAGAGTCATCCCAAAGAAGCGCTACTCCACCCCCATTACCTATTTTATAAACAGAAATGCAATTTTTCAAACCCACAATCCTACTAACAACCTTCATACGAGAACCTGACAAATGAGTTTCCGATAGGAAAACCATTCTAGGAGCTTCCACCTTCACCAATTGGTGAAGTGCACGAACCGCCCGAGGGTTCCCAAGCCCTCGACAGTTCCAACACAAAATATTCATTGATCTAGGCGATGCTGGAGCCCAGCCACCACCTCTGGTAAAGAAATAGGATCTAAAATGAGTGAGTCAACCTTTTCCTTCTTAGGATCTTCATTGATTGTACCATTATCGTCCAGCAAAACAAGTGCTCGTTTGGGTTTCTTTCGTGAAGACCCCGGATTCGGTAGTGAGGTTTCCATGCTAGTAACATTGCGAGCCCTGTGCTTCCACGATGATCTTGCCCTGACTGGTTCGGCTGGAGCAATATCAACCACCATCGTATTATCACCCAAAACTATCTCAGGAACCTGAGAAGGATCATCCTCTAACTCCTTATCATTATGGTATGCACTCATCAATTTTAATGGGCTCTGGACATCACCTTGAGTTGTACTCGGGACTGCCAATGTTTTACTCGGGGAAATCGACAAGCTATCAGATAATGAATCCAAGTTACTCCGCAAAGATCCCCCCCCCCCCCCCCCCCCCCCCCCCCCCCGTACGCAAACCTTTCCCCTTGGGTGTTACCGAATCTGTCGCAGCCATACTGTTCTAGGCAGTGCACGGGAATACTGAATCATCATTAGCTTCTGGATTGCCAGTCGGTGGAGGGCCCTGATTAACCAAAGCAGTCGGTGGTGATGGAGATGAAGAACTAGGGCCGCGTGCTTGCCTTGTCTCTGATCTCTTCTGATTGGAGGCCCGTAACCAAACCCTATATTGAGGTTGAGTACTGGGATGGTGAAGATCATCGCAATGGACATGTGCACACTCCTTGTTTGCATGCCCTATCCAGCCACATCTAAAACAAAAGTTAGGAAGGCGCTCATACTTGAACCGAACCCAAAGAGATCTATCGTTCACCCTGATCATTGTTCCTCGTTGTAACGGTTTAGAGAGATCAATCTTAACCCGAACATGAAGAAATTCACCCCATCCATATCCTTCCTCATTGGTATCTACCAGTAAAACATCACCAACACGACTACCAAAACGTTCCCCAACTACCTTTGTCATACTTCCTATCGGTAGATCATGAATCTGCATCCAGAGGGCCACGTGACTGAAGGAGATTTTATTAACCGCCACAAACACATCCAGTTCTTGAAGGCAGAAGAGATTAATGTCAAAAGTTCAAGGCTCCATACATAAGATCTGTTCCTTATCACCCATGTCACATAACTCAATGAGAAAGCAGTTGTTCCCCATCTCTTGCATAACAAAGCCCTTACCCTTCCACAAAGATGCAAAGTCTTCTGCAGAATGTCTATCAAGATTGGCCGTGGTGTAAACAGTGACCCCATGAGGCAGAACCGTTCTTTGTCTCTAACCCTAGAGAATAGATCATCACCTAGGGTTACATCTTCTCTTTCCTCTGCAGTAAGGTTCAGATGCGAAAAAAGTTTATCAAAATCATGATCCATGATGAAACAAGCAAACAGGGGGATGAAAACAATAAAAAGACTAAACCAACACCACTGAGATCAAAGATCTCAAGGTGACAAAACATGGGATGACCCCATACAACCTCTTCGAAACCCTAGGGGTAACAAGAGACCGGCCAAAGTCCTATTCTCTCAAAAGGCAAACACTCGAAGCTTTCTTAGATACATTTACATCTTAATTAGTGGTATTAGGCCCCATTTGGCAACAACTTTGAGAGTGGAGTTATTTTCCGGAAAAAAAAAAAAAACTACTTTGAGAGTGGAGTTAAAACTGTTTGGTAGTGCCTTTGGGTTATACCTAGTATATCATACAATATATATATATATATATTAACAATCTTAGAATCTATTTGTGATTATAGAACTCTAAAATTAAAATAATAATTTTTAACAAATTAGCTTCTGCGACTCAATTGTAAAAAATTTGCAATTAATAAAAACTAGCTTTAGACAATATTTGACCAAAATATTTTCTGCAATTAATCACAGAATGAGAAGTTGGTACAATATACATGCGCGTAATCTGGGTCGTGAAACACTTAGATTCCTTACTTTCAAAGAAAAACAAAATGATCGGTTTAGGTAAAAAGTAAACCTATAATTTGTAGTCCATAGATTTTCCCCCCAAGCTATCATAGGTGCAACTAATCCATTTCAACTAAGAGTTGAAATGTGTTTTTAGGAGTTCTTAAACAAATCATTCAAAAAAAAAAAAAACAAATCTTAATATGCCCATGTGGCACTCTACGACAAATAAATCTAACTTTGTTTCAAAGACCAATGTGTAGTAGGATAAAACTTGTGAAGCTAAGTTAAAGTCAAATAGAAGGGTATTTTTTGGACATTCGGATGTAATATACTAATATGTATACAAATCACATATACGTGTGTGTATGAGTGTGTGTTTTGCGGGAGTGAGGGGCGGGTAATTATGCGGTGATTGTGGAAAGTGGGGTGTGGGGACATAGGACATTATAGCATTGGGTGCACAGAGCATGTGGCCTCTAAAGTTTGTCTAATCTATCTAGTGCCACACCAAACCCTTTTACATTTTGAGCATTGATGGCCCTCCACCCCATTTTGAGTATGACTTATCTAGGTGGTCCCACAATCCATGAGACAAACTTGAGCACCCATAAAATTTGCTTTTTTGATTGTAATTCTAAGACCATCTCCATGGCAAGGCAGCTTTTTTTTAAGTTTAGAGGGTAAAATAGTTATTTTATAAATAGATTCAGACTAAATGGACCCTGTCATTGAATCCAGAATGTCGAAAAAGCTTGGGATAGGTCACTCTGTATTATTAGATTACTTTAACAATATTAACTTATTGTATGTAAGCCCCAAGGGCAATTTGGTCATTTTATGATCTATATACTTTTTAGGTTCCAAAATGTTCTTCATAATAATATGAGTTCACATGCATTGATGACGTTAAATTCTGATTTAATTTTAACAAGTTGTGGCATTTTAAAGTTTTAAGAGCAAAATAGTTATTTTACAATTATATCCGGGTCAAATGGACAATATCATTGGATTCAGAACGTCGAAAAATCTCGAAGTAAGCCACTTTGTATTATTTGAAGACTTTAACAATGTTAACTTCGTATATGTAAACCCCAAGGGCAATTTGGTCATTTTACCATATACGTATTTTTTAGGTCCCAATTATTCTTTATCTTAAATATGAGCTCACAGGTTTTGACGACGTTCAATTCTAATTTAGTCTACAAATTATGACATTTTGAAATTTGAAGAGCAAAATAGTCATTTTACAAATATATTCAGGTCAAATGGGCCATTGGATCTAGAATGTCGAAAAACCTTGGGATAGGTCACTCCGTATTATTTGAAGATTTTAACAATGTTAGCTTCTTATATGTAAGCCTCAAGGGCAATTTGGTCATTTTACGGCGTATTTATTTGGTAGGTTCCAAAATGGTTTTCATAATAATATGAGCTTATAGACTTTGATGACGTTAAATTCTTTTCTTTTTTTTTTTTTTTTGTAACAAATGATGACATTTTAAAGTTTTAAGGGCAAAGTAGTCATTTTACTAAGTAGTTACAAAATTTTGATACAAAAATGTAGTTTACCAAACGCATTTTTTTTCTCTCTTTTAAAAAACAAAACAAAGTTACCAAACGTATTTTTTATTTTCTTTCTTTAAAATGAACACAAAAAATTCTAATACAAAAACTAAAAAAAGAAAACAAAAAAATTAAATAGTTATCAAATGGTTAACCACTTTCAACCCATTTTCAAACTAAATATTTTATTTGTCCAACCCAGTTTTAACCCACAATAATTTATGCTAGGTCCAAAGTGATAGGCATCCAAAACTATTTTGCCAAGCCTACTCTAAGACCATCTCCATGGCAAGGCACAACATATTTTCATTTGCTGTGACATGTAGACTGAAATAGTTCCAAAGAGAGCAGCAAACTGAAAATTTTGATTTGTTGCTTTGTCAAAATCAAAATGCATCAAATTGGAGACAATGAGAGAAGCAACAAAAATTATTTTATTGTCACTGACCAATAGAAAGTGAAGAAATTATACAGTCAACACCTATAGTGGGATATAAAGAAATAGACAAATATTAAAATATGATAAAATATTAAAATTTTGATGCATCCTTTGGAGCGCGTAATTTTTTTGCAGCAAATTGAACTTTATTGCAGCAAATTGACATTTGATGTGTAAAATTTGACACCTCCTTAAACTTTGTTTTTAAGATTCCAAATGCAGAAGGATGCATTTAAAAAAGCAAAAAAGCTGTCTTACCAAAAGATCTATAAACTGAGAACAAAACCAGAAGTACTCTATAAGTTGTTTCAAGATGGCCCCCTAAGTGTTTAAAACCTATACATGCACTCGAGAAGATTAATCTAGTCTCACAATAAGAGTTGAAAAAAAAAATGACTGCTTGTTTGCACAAATGGACTCAATAATAAGTGAGTCAGCTGAGGGAATGACACATGAGTCTTTGCATTCTAAGAATTTTTGTTATTGCCAAGTTAAGAATTTGCATTTTTCATTGCACAAAAGAAGCTAAATGATTGGTGATTTGGTTGAAGTAAATTACTCATGATTTTATGCTTGCTATACATTCTATTTATGTATAACTGTATATAAACTGTAAAAAAATTAAGCTCGGCTCAAGACAAATAAAGGATATCCTCAAGAATCAGAAAAGAAAAAAAAAAAAAAAGAGAAAAGAAGAATGAAAGAAAGAGAAAGGTTTATTTGTCTTTGTTTACTTAGACTATCAGTCCAAAAACTTGAAGGACAAGCCCCTCAATAAAAGGAAATAAACCTTTAGCAATAGGGAACAGGTTGAAAGGTCACATCTCATTCCATCTCTCATTGATTATATTAATCTTCAGCTTCCCTACTACACCAAATTAGTATTTATGGTTTTCTAACTCTACTAAATGTTTAGATGTACGAGGATAAATGTAACCTTAATTCTCCACCTCTCAAATTTCTTGAAGAAGTCATTTCTTGAAGCATCCATTTGAATGAAGGATTTAGTGTACCTTCCGGGAACATGGCCACGTAGTGATCCTGACCTATAAAGAGTTGCAATGTGATCAAGATGTCTAGTTAATTGGACCAAAAAAAATATATATATATTTGGCTTAGCCACATGGCAACCTCCTGTTGGCTTGGACCACCATATGACTTATAATCTAGAACCAAACACTAATTTCTCCATTTGAATAGGATCCTAGCATCAAAAGTGGCTTCACTATTGCCAATATGCTATTAAAAATATATATATATATATATATATATATTTGGCAGAAGGGTACATTTATTGGGCAATTTTAAGTTTGGCAAGTGCAACAACTCATTTTATTGTAGCTAAGTTGTCGGCAAGTCCATTTCTCTACCCTTCTGTTGTTGTCCAGAACAATATTGAGCAAAGGGGATGTTTAATGATAGTGTTATTTATAGTGTGACCTGCAGTGCACCCTCCAGTTGGGTAATCTACCTGAGCCTAGTTAGAGCTGGTTGGTTTATCTTTTGAAAAATCACTTTTCAAAATAAAAAATAAAAATTTATAATGGGGTCAATTATAATTTGCACCCTCGTAGTTTACACTCGGCGACACTTTGCCCCCAATACTTTAGAACTTGACACATTAGACCCTAAAGTTTCTATTTTGTGTCACTTTGCCCCTTAGTCAAATTTGTCCAAAATTTTAACAGAAATCTGATGAAATGTAACTGCTTATGACGTATTTTGACGAAATTGTTTAACTGAATCTTGATAAATTGTGGCAGATGACGAAAATTTATACAAAATAGAAACTTCAAAGACTAATGTGTCAACTTTTAAAACACAGGAGATAAGGTGACACTGACATGAAACCATGAGGGTGGGCAAAGTTAATTATCCCTTGAAATAAGTTACAAATTGGAGCTTTTTCGCCAAGCTGTTTTACATATTTAAATCTAATGTCTTAAAGAGCAGTGAAAAAGTTAATTTATAAAATGTCAATTTTTTAAACGAGCACTTATAAGTGATTGTTTCAAACCCCCCCCCCCCCCCCCCCCCCCCCCCCAAAAAAAAAAAAAAGCTAACCCAAATACGTTCTTTACAAAGTAGAAGTAAAAAGCTCTTCACGCGAGG